>CM035423.1:171250914-171478414 GCA_020310875.1 Ceratopteris richardii | reverse complement strand
TGTGAAATTTGTTGATGAAAGATGTGGAGTTCATGATCTGTCAAATGGCAATGTGATTACTGCTTGTGGCATTTTATGTCGTGGGCTCTATAAGCTCATAGACTATGAAAGATCTGTAAATGATTTGGCATGTGTAGTACATGATTCTCAGGCTATGTCATATGCAAAGCTTTGGCATGCACGCTTTGGTGATTTGAATTTAGCTAGTTTGCTATGCCTGTAGAAATCTGAAATGGTGTCCTCTTTGCCCAAACTTGAGGCACCCAGAAAACATGTTTTGAAGGCTGTATTTTGGGCAAAATGCAGCATTCTTCCTTTCCAAAAGATGGTTCAGTTCGGGCTACTCTGAAATTGCAGCTTGTACATAGTGATGTTTGTGGTCCTATGCACACATCTTCCTTTGAAAATTATCTTTACTTCGTGACTTTCATCGATGATTTTTCCAAGCATGCATGGGTATATCCATTGAAGGCAAAGTCCGAAGTGTTCATGTGCTTCAAAAAGTTTTCGGTTTTGATTGAAAATCTGTTAGCATGTAAAATGGGCACCCTCCATTTTATTCATGGGGGGAATATATGTCTTCTGATTTCAATGCATTTCTAGCTGAATGTGGAATAAAACACCAGTGTACAGTGCCGTATACACCTCAACAAAATGGATTTGCTAAATGAAAGAACATGTCACTCATGGAGATGGCGAGGTGTATGGTCAAGAGTCAGGTTTTACCACATAGTTTCTGGCTTGAGGCTATCATGTGTGTAGCATATCCAAAGACATGTATGATACTTGCTGCCTCTTTTTACAGGTGGACAGTCTAGTGTTGGACCTAATGAGGCAACTTCTCAACCTTGGCAAGTTTCATGTGATGATGCAGATCATCCCATTTCTGATGCAGATTTACATGATGCACTTGTTAATGAGAGCTCTGACACTGAGGAGGCAAAAACTATGCCAAAATGGTTGGTGCAGACTTTGCATGACAGCAAATTAGATGCACCTCTATCATATCGTACTCGATCAGGCTCTCATAGTGCCTCTTTTGCATTAGATTTTTATGCTATGGTTGCATCTATTCTTTGTGATGAGAATGAGACTGCTTCATTTGACAAAGCACAAAATTCTGAAAATTGGATGAATGCTATGCAATATGAATATGATGCTATAATGAAGAATGGTACTTGGTCTTTATCTGACTTGCCTCCTAGCAAGAAGGCCATTTGCACTAAGTGGTTTTACAAGCTGAAGCGTAAGCCTGATGGAACAATTGACAAGTATAAGGCTAGGCTTGTTGCAAAGGGTTATACACAGGAAAGAGGCATTGATTTTGATGAGACCTTTGCACCTACATGCTGTATGACTACTATTCGGAGCATCTGTGCACTTGAAGACCATCATGGTTGGAATGTACATCAGTTAGATATTAAAAGTGCATTTCTAAATGGTGATGCATGAAGAAGCTTATGTTTTTCAGCCCCGTGGCTTTGTGCAGAAAGGGCATAAAAACCAGGTGTGCAAGTTAAAGAAGGCATTATATGGTTTAAAGCAAGCACCACATGCTTGGTATCAGAAGATACATGCCTATCTGATTGCACATGGTTTTGATAACAGTCCAACTAAAAGCACCTTATATGTTAAGCGTGCTGATCATGTGCTTTTGATCATTGTTGTCTATGTTGACGACATGCTGCTCATTGGTCCTATCGAGAAACATACTGCTAATTTTAAGGCTGATTTGCATGCCTCATTTGAGATGTTTGATTTGGGGCATTTGCATCACTATTTGGGCATTCACTATAAAAGTTGATGGTGGAATGGCTTTGTGTCAAACGAAATATATTGACACATTATTGCAACGTTTTGGTCTTGAAGATTGTAAGCCTATTGCCACTCCTATGGAGATAGGTTTACGATTGAGTCTTCATGATGTTGGAGATGCAATTGATGTTGTCCTCTATTAGCAGGGTGTTGGATGCATGATTTACTTATGCATTAATCTGCCAGATATTCAATTTGTTGTCTCACAGATGAGCAGGTTTATGCATTGCCCAGGATTCAAGCATTGACAGGCGGTTAAGTGCATCTTTCGCTACTTGAGTGGTACCCGGCTACTTGGTTTGTTTTATCCCAACGTGAGATCACTACCGCCAGATTTGAATGCTTTTTCTGACTCTGATTGGGTTGGTTACTATGACACTCGTGTGGCCACTAGTGGTTTTTGCTTCATGGTTGGTAGCTCATGTATATCTTGATTGAGCAAGAAGCAGCCTACTATAGCCACTCCCAGTTGTGAGGCTGAGTATACGGGAGCTTTCATAGCGATTGTTGAGTGTGTGTGGCTCAGACGCCTTATGGCTGATTTGGGTGTTGGTCAGTCTTCTGCCACCACCATCTTCACTGAGTGTCAGAGCGCATTGGCAGTTGCGAGGAACACTGTGTTCCATGCTCCCACTAAGCACATTGAGGTGCATTATCATTATGTCAGGGAGAGGTTCTCTGCTCAGGAGATCAGCTTGGCATATGTGCCCAAGCAAGAGTACATTGTAGACCTTTTCACGAAGGCTCTGCCTAGGGAGAAGTTTGAAGCTTTCCGCAAAGCTTTGGGCTTACTTCCTTTTGTGGAGTGATTTCCACATAGCTTGGCACTTCCTTATACATGAGTGCTAGCAACTTGTTCACCGCATCACTCCCAAGGGGGATTTGTTGATATATTTAGGTAGTGATGTGTGTGAACAGTCTAGGACTATCGGGGCACTTTTCCCTCTTTAGGAGGTTTCTTTCCCTTGATTTGTATATACGCCTATTGCCTAAATGGGCTACTTATCTTTGTACATTCTCTTGTAATACATTCAGTATTGTGTGTTGTGCTACAAGCTTCTTCATCTTCCTTGTGTTGTTCACGTGCTTCCGCAGACATCTAACTCCAACAAATTTGCCTATCTTTCACTATTTTGGCATCAAAATTTTTTATCTATCTATCCAGCTATCCATCCATCAAATCTATTTATCTATCTATCTACATACCTACCTACCTATCTTTCAATCTATCAATCTATCTATCTACCTATCTACCAATCTATCAAATCGATCTATCTATCTATCTATCTATCTATCTATCTATCTATCTATCTATCTATCTATCTATCTATCTATCTATCTATCTATCTATCTATCTATCTATCTATCTATCTATCTATCTATCTGTCTATCTATCCATTTGTCTATCTATGTGTCTCTCTAAATATATGTCTTTCTATCCATCCATTCATCCATTGTTTATCTCTTTTTTTACTTCTATCTTAAACTAGAACACCTGAATTACAATATTGTGTAAAGATGAAAAAGATATGGAACATTTAAAAATAATGTTTTACAATCATAATAATATTTATTAAAATTTTTTGAGAATCTTGCAGTGAAGGTTGAAAATTGGTCCTAATTGTGCAATAATTTTATGAAATATTTACTATGGTAATCTTGGGTTTTGAGGCATTGAGATTTTTGTAAGATTTGGTGTCCTAATCAAGGTACATTGCTGATTTGGGTTTTCTTTATGAGTTCTTCCCTTTGTAGTTTTTTGACTTTCCTTTTCTCTTTTGTAGAATTTCATCTCTTTTTTTTTGTCTTCCCTATTTCTTTAATTTTTGCCAAGGCTTTCCACCAAATAATTTGTTTTATATCACAAGTTTTATCTGGGAGCCACACAGGTGACTACCAAGTTTTGTGAATATCTCAGATATGACAGTATGTTTCTAGAAATTAGTTTTGAGGTTGACCCTTTATTTGTAATAAGCAGAGATGAGCTGACCTTAACATTTATACCCATCCCACTTTAGCATGTCTGTGAAACATTCCAAAAATATTCTTGAAAGCTATATTTGCTACAAGGAATTCCATTCATATTTTTTAAAGTCTATATTTACTACAACATGAGAACGTCACTGTGAAACGTGGATGTTAAAACTTCAATCTTTTCCTTTTTTGTCAACATTCATCATGGAATTATCATCTTGTGTGTTTGACATAAAATGCAACTAAAATCCAATCAATTCTAAATGAAACATAAAAAAATATTCAACCATAGGAAATCAATCCAAAGATGGAATAAAAATTGATGGAATGAAATAGACTATCTTTCATGATAATGAAGACAAAATGTCTTAGAAGGTTTAAGATCTTACTTGTTTGTGTCAAGATTAAGATAAATGGAAATTGTGGCATCAAAATTTCTTTTGAATTCCTAATTTAGAATTTTCATGTTCCTCACCCTGCCTCGTGCCCTTATGACACCCAATGCCCAAACACCAACAAAAAGGAGACCACATGGCTAAAGCTATTATGGAAACACTGCAATGAGTGTGCAAAATTGACCAATCAAATAAGCACCCAAAAAATGTAAACCTATCACTCAACTAAAACTCCATCTAAGAAAAAGGACATGTACACAGCTCAGTTTTGATAAAAGGAATTAGTTGGAGCAGAACATCCATTTCTTTGAACAATGAATGTTTAGAGAGCTCTGCATATCCCATGTCTCGAGAGTCATTTGTGGAAAAAGATTGTTGAATTACGAAAAGATCATACTTAATCTTTGGCTTTGCATTGGGTTTTGATATTCTTGGTTCAGCAATGTTTGCAGACATAGACTCTTAACCTAAAAACCTTGAAAGTATGGTATCATGGAAGAAATTTTAAGTTTCTACTTGTAATCGAAAAATGCTATGTGCGCTTTACAAGTTGTTGATGTGTATCTGTATACGAATTTGTCATTTTCTTAAGCCTTGAATTTCTATACTTCTTTCTACTCATTCCTTCATGGATATGTGAACCATGTTCTATGTGATCATTTTACTTCCTAGTTTTCATACACATGCTACTATGTAGTTGTGTGCAAACATCAACGCGTTAAAAATACATAAATTGCATGCAAAAAAGCTGTAATCATGCATTACTACAGAAAATGTATGAATAAACTATGAATTAATGCTTTTTTTATGAGGAAATTTGGCAGAATCCTACTCTCTCTTGCATACAAGTGAATGGGGATAGTACCCATGGGACCCCCTGTATCCCACAAGACCGTTAGACTACACAAAGGTGGCACTCAGACTACCAAAAGCAACTGGTTTTTCCACGGCCTATGGCCCACAACTCTCCTACTGTAAGGAGGGCTTGGACCCTCATCCAATGCTTTTGTTATGAATTAGATCGGCATAAGCCTACTCTGCTATGCATACAGGTGAATGCGCATAGTACCCATGGGACCCCCCATATCCCACAAGACCGTTAGACTGCCCAAAGGTGACACTCAAAAAGGACTGCCCAAAGGCAATTGGTTTAACAATTGCCTTTTATCCTGGCCTATGGCCCACAACTCTCATGTTGTAATGAGGGATTGAACCCTCACCCGTGCCTCAAGAGGCAAAAGACCCAACCAGATAGCTAACTAATGTGCAGACATTTGGATTAATTCTATAAATCATACTTGAGAAAATATTAAATAAACTGAATTTTTTTACTTTTATTCTTTGGAATTTTTCTTTGGAAGGTAGATAATTAATCTATATGAAAATTATTTTTGAAAGTTCGGGTCAACCTACACACTTTGATTTAAACTTTTGAAATTGCTTTTGGAACTTCAACCATCTACCTACTCTACCATTTATCTTTGAAATTTTTGAAAACCTCTCATACCCTAACTCTTCTATCCATCCATCTATCTATCCATCCATCCATCTATCCATCCACCCATCCATCCATCTATCCGTCCATCCATCCATCTATCCGTCCATCCATCCATCTATCCATCCATCTATCCATCCATCCATCTATCCCTCCATCCATCTATCCGTCCATCCATCTATCTATCCATCCATCTATCCGTCCATCCATCTATCCGTCCATCCATCTATCCGTCCATCCATCTATCCGTCCATCCATCTATCCGTCCATCCATCAATCCATCCATCCACCGATCGATCCATCCATCCATCCATCTATCCATCCATCCATCTATCCATCCGTCTATCTATCCATTCATTTATCTATATATCCATCCATCTATCCATCCATCCATCCATCTATCTATCCATCTATCTATCTATCCATCTATTTATCCATCCATTTATCTATCCATCCATCTATCCATCCATTCGTCTATCCATCCATCCATCCATCCATTCATCTATCCATCTATCCATATATCCATCTATCTATCTATCCATCTATCTATCTATTCATCTATCTATCCATCCATCTATCCATCCATCCATCCATCCATCCATCCATCCATCTATCCATCCATCCATCTATCAATCCATCCATCTATCCATCCATCCATCTATCCATCCATCTATCTATCCATCCATCTATCTATTTATCTATCTATCCATCTATCTATCTATCTATCCATCCATCTATACATCCATCTATCCATCGATCAATCCATCGATCGGTATGTCTCTCTATCTGTCCATCTGTCTCTTTGTCTGTCTATATGTCCCTCTATTTGTCTATCTCTCAGTTTGTCTATGTTTGTGTTTCTCTCTGTCTATTTGTCTCTCTGTCTGTCTAACTCTCTCTCTCTCTCTCTATTTGTGTCTCTCTGTCAGTGTGTCTCTCTGTCAGTGTGTCTCTTTGTCAATGTGTCTCTTTGTCTGTTCGTCTCTCTGTTTGTGTGTCTCTTTGTCCATCTATCTCTCTGTTTGTTTGTCTCTCTGTTTATCTATCTATTTGTCTGTGTGTCTCTCTGTCTGTTTGTCTGTTTATCTCTCTGTCTATCTATCTATCTATCTATCTATCTATCTATCTATCTATCTATCTATATATCTATCTATCTATCTATCTATCTATCTATCTATCTATCTATCTATCCATCTATCTATCCAACTATCCATCCATCTATCTATCAATCGATCCATCGATCAGTTTGTCTGTATTTCGGTATGTCTCTTTCTCTCTCTCTGTTCGTTTATCTCTCTATCTGTCTGTTTGTATGTCTCTCTATCTGTCTGTTTGTCTCTTTGCCTGTCTCTCTGTCTGTATGTCTCTTTGTTTATCTCTCTGTTTGTCTATCTCTCTATCTGTCTGTTTGCCTGTCTCTCTGTTTCTCTGTCTATCTATCTATCTATCTGTTTATCTATCTGTCTGTCTATCAATATATATATATATATATATATATATATCCATCCATCTGTCCATCCATCCATCCATCCATCTATCTATTTATCTATCTATCCATCCATCCATCTATCCATCCATCTATCCATCGATCGATCTAACTATTTTGTTTGTTTGTCTGTCTCTCTCTGTCTAACTATCTGTTTGTCTCTCTGTCCGTCTTTGTCTGTGTCTCTCTCCGTCTCTTTGTTTGTCTCTCTATCTGTCTGTCTATCGGTCTATCAATTTACCTATCTACCTACCTGCCTGCCTATGTGCCTCCCTCCCTCCCTGCCTGCCTACCTACTTGCCTACCTAGCTACCTACCAACCTATCTACCTACCTACATGTCTACCTACCTACATGTCTACCTACCTACCTGTCTACCTATCTACTTGTCTATCTATCTATTTGTCTATCTATCTATCTATTTGTCCATTTGTCTATCTATCTATCTATTTGTCCATTTGTCTATCTATGTGTCTCTCTAAATATCTGGCGATCTATCCATCTGCTCATCCATTGTTTATCTCTTTGTTGACTTCTATCTTAAACTACAACACCTGAATTACAATATTGTGTAAAGGTGAAAAAGATATGGAACATTTTCAAGAAACTTTTTACAATTATAATAATATTGGTTAAATTTTTTTGAGAATCTTGAATTGAAGGTTGAAAATTGATCCTAACTATACAATAATTTTATGAAATATTTACTATGGTAATCTTGGGTTTTGAGGCATCGAGATTTTTGTAAGAGTTGGTTTCCTAATCAAGGTACGCTGCTGATGTGGGTTTTTTTTGTGAGTTCTCTTTTTTCTTCAATGTTTGCCAAGGCCTTTCACGAGATGATTAGTTTTCCTTCACAAGTTTTTCCTGGAGCCACACAAGTGACTATCAAGGTGTTTGAATATCTCGGATATGACCATATGTTTCTAGAAATTGCTTTTGAGGTTGATCCTTTATTTGCAATAAGCAAAGATGAGTCGACCTTAGCATTTAAACCCATCCCACTTTAGCATGTGTGAAACCTATAGGAAATCAGTCCAATGATGGAATAGAAATTGACTGAAAGAAATACGCCTATCTTTCATGAAAATGAAGAGAAAATATCTCACAAGGTTTAAGATCTTACTTGTTTGTCCGTTTGACTAGATCTACTAATTTTGTGTCAAAATAAAGATAATTGGAAATTGTGGCATGAAATTATTTGAATTCCTAATTTGGAATTTGTGTGTTCCTCAGCCTCCCTCACGCCCTTATGACATCCAATGCCCAAACACCAACACTAAGGAGACTGAGAAAAAGGGCATGCGCACAACTTTTGATAGAAGAAATCATGGGAGCAGAACAGCCATTGCACACAGACTCTAAAGCTGAAAACCTTGAAGGTAATCGAAAAATGCTATATGTGATTTACAAGTTGTTGATGTGTATCTGTATATGAATTTGTCATTTTCTTGAGCCTTGAATTTCTATACTTCTTTCTACTCATTCGTTCCTTCATGGATATGTCTTTCATGGATATGTGAACCTTGTTCTACGTGATAATTTTACTTCCCAGTTTTCATGCACAGGCTACTGTGTACTTTTACTTGATATTCTTGATTCAGCAATGTTTGAGGATACTGACTCTTAAGCTGAAAACCATGAAAGTATGGTATCATGGAAGCAGTTTTAAGTTTCAAGTTGTAATCGAAAAATGCTATCTGTGATTTACGAGTTGTTGATGTGTATCTGTGATTTACGAGTTGTTGATGTGTTTCTTGAGCCTTGCCACTCATTCATTCCTTCATGGATATGTGAACCGTGTTCTGCATGATAATTTTACTTCCCAATTTTCATACACATGCTACTGTGTACTTTTACTTGCATGCAAACATCAAAGCGTGACCAAGTACATAAATTGCATGCATAAAATCTGTAATCATACATTACTACAAAAAATATATGAAGAAATCATTGGTTAATGCTTTTTTTGCGAGGAAGTTTGGCAGAAGCCTACTCTTCCATTCATACAGGAGAATGGACATAATACACATGGGACCCCCATATCCTACAAAACAGTTAAGACTGCCCAAAAGTGACACTCAAAAAGGACTGCCCAAAGACAACTGATTTAACTAGTTCTTACACTGACCTAAGCCCCACAACTCCCTTGCTGTAAAGAGGGGTTTGAACCCTCACACCCACAATTTTCACAGAACTGAGGCCCACAACTCTCCTGCTGTAAAGAGGGGTTGTGAAGAGGTATTGAACCCTCACCCCTGCCTCAAGAGACAAAAGGCCCAACCAGACAGCCTAACTGGCTTGCAGACATTTGGATTAATGTTATAAATTATACTTGTGATAATCAAATTAACTGAATTTTTTCTTTTCTTCTTCTTTGGAATTCTTTGGAAGTCGATAGTTGATCTACATTGGAAATTATTTTTGAAAGTTCCGTCATCAACCTATACTCTTTGATACTAATTTTGGAAGTTCAGTCATCTACCATTTATCTTTGAAACTTTTGAAATAACCTCTCATGCACCCGGACTTTTTTCCCAGCCTCAGTCGATAGTTGATCTACATGGAAATTATTTTTGGAAGTTCCGCCATCAACCTATACTCTTTGAAAATTGCTTTTGGAAATTCAGTCATCTACCATTTATCTTTGAATTTTTGAAATGACCTCTCATGCACCCTGACTTTTTCCCCTGCCTCAAGAGACAAAAGGCCCAGCCAGACAGCCTAACTGGCTTGCAGACATTTGGATTAATGTTATGAACCAAACTTGAGATACTATAAAATAAACTGAATTTTTTCTCTTTTTTCTTTGGAATTTTCTTTGGAATTTTCCTTTGGAAGGTCGAAAGTTGATCTACATGGAAATTATTTTTGAAAGTTCCGTCATCAACCTGTACCCTTTGAAACTGCTTTTGGAACTTCAGTCATCTACCATTTATCTATGAAATTTTTGAAATAACCTCACGCACCCTGGAAACCCCACTTATCCCCTACTTTCCATCCACATCGAGCCTTGACATATTGAAGGCAACAATAATCTGAAAGAGGTTGAACTCCTTTCATTCAATCACGAGTGCTTTCCATCCACATCAAGCCTTGACATATAAAAGGCAGCAATAATCTGCAAGAGGTTGAACTCCTTTCATTCAATCACAAGTGCTTTCCTTGTATGCCTTCATATTCATTTCTAAGATTGTTTATCTTGACGAGTTAGTCTGTAGGGATTTCATCTAAAGATGATAATCTATGAGAACTTTAATCCCTAGGTCACAATCGTTATAAGCTTAATCATACTTTCAGCGTTATTTACCACATCTGCTTCACCTACACAATACTGCTAGTAGGCTTGCAGATGAGATGGATTACCGGTTTTCAAGTAATTCAAATAGTTCCATTGGATATCACATCTATGCTCATAGGCCAGAATTGACTTGGAAGTTCAGAAGCAAGCACCATCTACACACTGATTTCATCGCTTCTCACTCTATGCTTAATTGAGAGTTTTCAATCCTAATGAGGACTATGCCGCCCTTCGGTATGAAATTTCAGACACGATTAGCACCTCAAAGTCAAAAACCGATTGCCAAACCATGAAAGATAGACAGGGTAACATGTTGCCAGTGCGCATTCTAGACATAAGCCACAATTGGCTGTTTTATCTTGCCTTGCTTAATGTGTAGTCAACATTCCTTTGTTTTCCTGTCAGACAAGAAACTGTCCCAACATTTCTCAAACTCAATCACCAAGGAAATAAAATTACAGTACTTCAGACAGCACGCCTTCGCTCCTGTGAAAAGCACATTTCTTTTTCACCAAGTTATGATAAAGTGGTTTTCTTGGCCACTCTGCTGACACAGCTCCAACATTTAATGAGACACGAAAATGATAACCTCAAATATACATAGCAAAGAAGATCATTTTGGCATGAAGCCAGCAACAAACAATATTAGTCACCTCAAAGCTCGGTAGCACAAAAATCATTCAGGTATATAGCCCATGGAAAACGATATTGATAACATTAAAAAATCCATAGCAGAAACCGTTTTGCCAAAGGGCACAGAGTGACAAATTATATTGTTAACCTCAGATCCATAGCAAAGAAGATCACTTTGGCACCGAATCCAGAAACAAAGGATGGAGCCAGGAGACAGTTATAATCTTGAGAGTTAAGGTGAGGATCCATGCAATAAAAAAAGTTACCGCATTAGTAAATCAAAAGTAACATTGCAAAGTTAGGTAATAACGAGACTACCTACATATACAACTGCTTAACAGGAGAGTTCCTCACAAAGGGAGTTTCCAGAAAAGTCAATACCCGAACCACTTCAGAACAGTAGTGAAATGTACGTGTGATGAAAGGACCAAAGCTAATGAAGATGGATCATCCATGCGCTTCACGCATTGATGATGTATCATCAGCAGACTTGACCACAAAATCACAAGTACACGTAATGGTAAGGATTTCACTATGTTCCTTTCTAGGTTATGGTGCGTTCTTGACTACTTCCTTTACTCAAATGGCTAATACGAATAGAGGGCTATAATTTCGTCTAAGTTTGTAACAGAGGCATTCTTCCTCCTTCCATACACTGAAGCTGATGTGGAATCAACACCCTCTTCAGTTGAAGTTTCTAATGTCCAAGAATGTTGATATCCCCTCAGCACAGGCAAGAACATGGATAGTTTCAAAGAAACAGCAATCTAAGCTATAGGTTAATGGTGTGCAAATACCATAGGGGGTAACCAATCCAAATCGGTAAGAAGGGTCATCATGGAAACCGAGCATAACTATGATTAGCATTTTTGTATGCTTCATATTTGGAACCTTGCATCATCTGAGGGAGCAGTTTCCATTGAACTGTAAGGAGTGCTAAGTATCTCACACCACAGCATCCTCAGGTAATTTAGACAGCGCCTCCTTGATGTAAACAACAGTGTTGGAGATAAGGTTGTTTACCTTTGCAACTGAACCAAGAGAAAGCCGTGCAGTAGGCACATGATCTACGAGGATCTGAAATGTTACTGTTAGCAACGAGCCACCTGATACCACCTCCTTCAAACGTGCTCCACCAACATTGACAGACGAGCCAATCTGTGAACCATCAGGGAGTACTGCAAATCCTGAGGGCAAAAGTGCAACAGCATCTGGATCACCACCCTTCAGAACAGTGCTCATGGCTGTTAAGTCCACAGGTGCATAAACAACTAGGGAACATGACTCATCTGTGCAGCACTCTTGCAAAATCAGCATATTGTTTGAAGTCGAATTTGTGGGCTGCACACCATATATTCAGAATGTTTCAAAATCCACAATTCTCATGATAATGCAAATGCAAGCCGGAGTCAACCAGACTATCTAAGCATACAACTAATAACTTACATTGACTCTAAGGAGAGACACACTGTTCCCAGCAACCTGCCCTTTAGCAACATGGAATACTTCTTCAACAACACCTGAATTTGAGAGAATGTCCCACTGCAGAAATTTAACACGTTAGAGTGAATCATTCAAACATAACTCATAACAACTCACTTAGGATACAAGATAAATATTGCTATTACCTGAGTTCTGAACCGCTCATCCCGAAGAAAATTGAACACTCGCGAGGGAGGCAGTGATAACCATAGAGATGTGGCAGCACTTAGGACAATACCAGGGGGCCTGCCTGGATCATTCATGCTCTTCCTAATAAGGACCTGAATATCATCTGCTCCACTATTTCCAGCCAATGTGACCCATGTGTGTGCTGTTGATGCACTTACTCCACCACAAAAACTGTTTGTCATTCTTTCCACAAGCTTGAGCATTCCACTCCTACCTTCTGCACCTGGAAAGACTGGGAGAAACACAAGTGGAATTGAAAAGTAAATAGACAAGTTTAACTAGCTGTTCAAAGCTACATGTGAGATCCAATCAGCACAAATAGAAGATGAGCACTTGCACAAATAGGTTCTTCATACTCATAGATACATACAAAGGAGCTTAATACCACATGCAGTCATACCATTCATTTCTCCAAAAGGCACATTATTGGCAAGAACAGCTGCCATCCTCTCACAGTGCCTTTGGAGAGAACAAATCCATCGAGCAGCTCCATAAGCCAAACCACTATTTACATACTGCTGGAACATGCCATGAACTTCCCGTGGATCAGCCTCAATGTGTTCCACCCAGGTGACCTGCATACATGTCATGGTTAGGAACATCAGAAGCCACCGGTCCAGAATTGAATACAATTATTGAATATCCAACACCAAGCTGAACCTTGGAGTAGCCACTTGACATCTCTTCAATGATACAGCCAGATGGACGTCTCCTGCAGCGCAGAGACATGTTACCATGCAGGCTGTCAATCGAAACATCAACTACTACCCACGTATGATCCACTCGCTTTGAATAGCGCAAGAAGTAACTCTCACGTGTAGGCACCAAAGGAGATGGCACATGAAACTCTGCGAACATCTGAGAACACAGACAGTTTGAAGCAATTCAATAATTCAGCAGTACAGGACTTCTAAAATCCATTCGTCCATCACCAGAATTAAGAAAAGGAACAGCAAGAGAACAGTGATAGAAGTCCACCAGTTGGATAGCCCCATCATATGTGCCTGCTATGCCAGTCGAAAGCACCTCTACTGTCTGAACCCTTGATACCATAGCTGGAAACATCTTTGCCCATTGATTCTAACCACAAACAAGAGAAGACGATTGGCATCATTCTAAAAAGTACATCAGAAAGTGGACCAAAGAAATCTATTAATAGCATAAAGATCGAAAGAAAAGAGCTCACCATATCCATGAGCACCTCGACAAGCGAGCTGGGATTCATAGGAACTAGTCCAGTGTATCTCGATGTCTCAGACCTTAAACCAGCTGGAGTAGGCCCAATGCCCCTAGGAAATCGATGCAAATAAATGTCATGTTGAATTACTTCTACTCCATTAGATCCCATTATCCAGAGAGGTTCACCAGCTTCAGCAACTTGATAGAGTTCCTCCATTGAAGCCACAGCCAATTCCATAACAAGTGGCTTCTCAACATCTGAGGGCAGAAATGATTGCAATGGGAAATCTGGAACAGATGTCATTTCCGAGGCTGATGGTAGTACAGGAAGAAACCTGTGCATCATATCCACTGTACCTGATGATGCTGCTGATGGGCATGCAGATGACATTGGCATTGGTGGTTTCTGCCTGCCTATGTACTTGGCAGCCATTGCAGAAATTCTATCAATCTGAATAAGCACATTATTACAACAAGGTCAACACTAACAGCTTCTGAAATGCACAGGCTGCAAATGAAGCACTCGAAAGATCGATCTGCTGCGGGATAAAAACTTGCAAATGTTCAATACAAAGAAAGAGATTAACTCACTGACCTCTTCACGCAGGCGCATGTTTTCAATTCTTAACTGCTGCTCATCATATGACATTTCAGCAAGAGTTGCGGGACCTCCACAGCTGGGGCAGGACACATTCCGAACAGCATCCCTCAAAGTAAAATTCTCCAATTTAAGCTTCTCATTTTCTGCACGTAACACACCATTGTCCTGCCGCTCATGATGCACCTGTAATAGACAAGAAAGAGAGCTAAATCATTACAGAACCCGACAACTACATGGTGTTGAATTTTAAGTAAGGTTGCCATGGTGAGGTTGGATCACAGGCAAGGGTATGGAGGGCTAGCCTCCGTTTCTAGACAACAAACACTGAGCACTCTGTTCATTGTTATTAGGATGACTTAAGATCTAAACAAATTGATGAGGATTCACAGGTTAGTCTCAAACATCAGCAAGATCCCCGATTCACATAAACCCCAACAATATCTTCGTACTATTTGCAAAACTATCTTACAGACCCGACTTCATAATAACATCTAATGGTTTCTGGAGGCGATACAATGGTGCTCTCTATGAAACCATCAGCCTTTGCATAACCATCTTCAGTGATGAATGCAGTTGTGCAAGTCTAATAACTGGACTTTTTTCCAGGGCGAGCCAACCATCGAACTGTGTACACTTCTAGACCAATAACTAAAGCCCCACAGCAATGAACTACTATGCTCACTAGGCTTACGTAGATTATCCATATTACATAGTCCGCCTTGTTTAAGGCTGATAAGTGCGCGTATGGAATGCGCCTTCATTCGAATCAAAGAATCCACCTGCATTGCAAGGCAGACAAGGCAGGTGGAATTATTTGTCGTAAAAGTCAGAAATCGCCATACCTTCAGTTTGGTTCTTTTATTCTGAAACCAAAATTTTATCTGCCTGGGTGAAAGCTTGAGTTCCCGGCTTAGCTCCTGCCTTTGCTTTTCATCCGGGTGAGGACACTCTTTGAAGAACCTGTTCCATAATCGCCAAAACGCTAATAGATATCAAAATCCAGTTCCAACGCACGGAATTATATCCCATAGCAGGACAGCAACAATTCCAACCTCTCCATTTCTTATATTTGCCGTAGAGTGTGTCTGTGGTACCGTTTCTTAGATGGTATGATATCAGCACCTTCATTGTCCTCTCCTGAGACACCTTCAAGGTTGTCGCTGCTGGACTTGCTATCAGATTCGTCTTCTTTGTGCTTAGCAAGAAGCTTGTTCTCTCCCATATGGCAGTCCGGGATCTTTTCTTCAGCATCGCTTGACTGCAAGAAATTTAAATTAAACGCCTGCTACATCAATCCTGGAGTTCGGCAATTCAAAGAAACAAAAGCCACTGAAAGAACACTAAACAAGACCAGAACAAGTCCAAAGAGTCAACGTTAAAAAGAGAGAAAAGACAGTATGACATGCTTGAACCAAGACCCTCCTTCCGACAAGTTGTAGCGCAATAGAGCACCCCAAACAAACAGGAAAAAACGAAAACTTTACTAGTAAATCCATCCGTAGCAGGAAGAAATAAGGACATACCCTCATTTCAAAGTGCACATTGAAGAATCGTGAGCCAAAGGATGGCTTTAAAAATTACCACATTAGATTCAATCATATCAGAAGACCTCGGAAATTACATGCATGATTGTGTCAGGACTACTAATTGCAGTTGAAACTAAGCTAAAGCTCACCGGAGCAAGAGAGACAGCTGACGTAGAAAATGTGTTGCCGTTGTGAAAAGGCATGGAAGGTAGAGACGATATGAAGGCAGGGGGGAGCATGACTCCCTGCATCATGTTTCCAAGCCCCCCGAAGCCTCCCCCGATCCCGAAACTGTTTCCCTGCAGAGCGACAGTTTCTCCTGCAGACATCATCCTATCTCCTGTTGCTCGTTCCAGACGAGGAAGCCTGAGCTTCACACCGAACACGAAGAAAACGAACTCGGAGAGTGGACCTGTTACGAGGTGCGTAGAGCTGCCAAGATATGGAGGGAAGTAGCTGATACCATGAATTGACCAACGAGCAGAAGAAAGCTCGGGTTGAGCGTAACTTGACCTGTGAGAAAACACAAAGCTGATGCGCAAGAGAAGGAAGAAACCGGAGAGAAGTTGGCTTATCTCGTCAAAAAGCCTCCGAAATCTCTCTTAATGCACGACCCAAAGAGAGACAGAGAGAGAAGGGAAGTAAGCAGAGAAGAAGGTCGAATGGTCTAACATCCGTTCTCTCTCCGTCTCTCCTATATTCTAACTTAGCTAGCGCTGAAGCGTAGAGCTATGGCGATCACTCTGACGACTCGGCGAGAGGTAGTAGACAAGAGGAAGCTACTCGAAGACAACTGGGAAGAAGCCCATTAAATGATCACTGGAGATGGAAGCGATTGATGTGAGAGATACGGGGTGAATTTTTTCTATGCTTCTCGATTTCTTTCTCTCATTGGCTATTTTATTTTCGGTTACTTTCATCGTTGCGCCTCGTAGGAGCATCTTTCGACGAGCATAAACCGCGAGGAATTCTTTTTCTCTTTGGCTTTTTTATTTTCGGTTACTTTTAAAAACTTTTTATAGGAATTGGCACTCATATTTGTCATTGGAAATTTTAAAATATGTTCTTTCTGAATTTCTTTTATTTTTGAAAAAAAGAAAATTTGAAGACAACCTGGTGGCCCTTCTAGGGCCCCTCCCCTCCTCCGGTTTAAAGGTCTCGAAAAGGATTTACCCAGGTGTTTCCAACCGACAAGGCTTTCGCATCGTAAAGCATCTAGAGGCTCCATCCTGGCCGTCTATGCGATGGCTCGCAATCAGCGGTCGCGATGGGTACGATGGTACGCGACTATGCGTTTCAAAATTCGGATAGTATACCTTTGATCCGGCAAAGGTGTCACAAGCATCAACGTGTCATTCTATGATTGAAAACAGTGTTCTGGCACACATGTTCTTAATTTTCTAACGTGTCATTCTATGATTGAAAAGAGTGTTTTGGCACACATGTTCTAATTTTCTATTGTGATTGCAATGGGTGATTGGAGGCTTATTGTCATGACACAATTTTTTTTTTCGAAGTTTGATCATGCATCTACTCTTGTGAGTTAAGTTTGAAAGATTGAAATGAACTACACATACACCTCGAGGATCCCCTTCTCCCCACTTTTCAGGGGGTGAAACATCAATGTTCCTTCAAATTTTGAGCTTATAAGAAGAGTAGGTCAAAGAACTAAGTCTCTCTAAAAAAATATGAAAAAAAAACAATGCTAAAATGAGCCCATTAAAAAAGAGTGTATCTAATGTCTAGGGTGTAAAGATAGTGGTTACTATTCAATACCCCCCTCCTCAAGTGACCACAAATGATCCATGGTGCTCTAAGGCCCCCACTATGAGGAGAAGCCACCTGTGAGATCTCGCACATTTGTGGAACCCTAACTTCTAAGTTAAATGGGGTCTATGTGTGATCATTGATGGTAATATATTATCTTTTTGAACCTAGCCATTAGGTTAGGTAAGGCATAAACTTCCGGGCCATTGGGTTGACATTCAAGGTAAAAATAAAGGCCTTGTGGTGTTGTGCAATTTCCCCATAGAACCTTAATGGAGGAAGTGCATAGGGGAGCTTGCCCCCTTCTGTGGCATCTAGAGGAGCTATCTGCCCAGCCCGTAGGGCAGAGACAATAGGACTTCTAGTCATGGAGATATTTTTTGATCGTATATTTTGTCGACTATTTTGTATCTCTCGACTACATTTATCTGTACCGACTCCCTTTGTAAAAGCTATATAAGCATGGTCCATGTCTAGCTTTACATAGTCGTGTGCACTAGTAATACGTTCATCTAGAGTCTATCTAGATTGCCATCTAAGCTCTGCATTGGGAGCGCATGGGTGGACAACACCATCTTTGTAGTTGCATTACTCTTGGTAGATTGAGAATTCGGGTTCTCTATCTCTTGGTCTGCATTTATCTTTGTCTGCATTATTTTTTGAACTTTGTCTACTGGTCTATTTCCATTGTGCTATTATTATGTACAAGAATGAGTACATGTTACGGTTGTAGGTGTATATACAAGCCGGGGGGAAGCCTCCTAAAGAGGGGAAAAAGTTCCCCGACAGTCTTAAGTGTGCTCACATACATCACTATCAAAATGTATCAACAAATTACCCTTGGAGTGATGCAATGAACAAGGAATTGGCACTCATGTATAAGGAAATGCCGACGTGAATGCTTTTGACAAATCCATTCTCTTGTGTATATGGCATTGTACATTGATGTTTTATCCCAAGTTTAGTCAGAAATGCATGAAAATTAGAAGACATGTATCCCCTCCCTCGATGAGAATGAAGGGTGCACAATTTACGTGTTGATATATTTTCAGTCATAACAGGAAACTATTTGAAGCACATAAAACTTCAGATTCTGTTTTCAATAGATACACCCATGCATGACCAAAAGAATCATCAATAAAAGTCACAAAGTAAAGGTAGTTCCCAAACGAAGGTGTCTGCATAGGACCAGAGACATCATTATGAACAAGCTACAATTTATGAGTAGATCAACCTCAACCATCTTCAAGGAAGGAAGAATGCTACATTTTGCCCAAAATACAGCCTTCACAGACATGCTTACAAGTGCCTCAAGTTTGGGTAGAGAAGACACCATTTCAGATTTCTACAGGTGTAGCAAACTAGCATAATTAAGATGACCAAAGCATGCATGCCAAAGCTTTGCATTTGAGATAGCCTAAGAATCTTAAATTGCACATGCTGAATTATTCACTGATTTTTCATATTTTATGAGCTTATGCAACCCATGACATCAAATGCCAAAATCAATAATAATAACATCGACATTTGACAAATCGTGAACTATACATTTGCCATCAACAAATTTGACAACCAAGTCGATCTTGGATAATGTTGAAATTTACAACAAACTCTTCTTGATCCCCTGACACAAACAAATCATCCAGCAATGTGAAAGAACTACCATCAGTAGTAGTTAGAATGATTTTACCAACTCCCATTATAGGCTAAGAGGAGTTGTTGGTATAGGTGATAGTATTCCCTGTATGGGCAGGTTCAAGTGAACTAAAGAAACTACACTATGAGGTTATATGTTTGGTTCCCCACTGTCAAAGTGCCAAACATCTGAGTCTACTATAGAGACACATTTCTCATGAGAATATGGGTCATAGTTTCATACAATAGTAAATGCCTATTGTTCATTCTGAACAAGATTACCAGAATCTGTTTTAGGTGTAGAGGCCTGTGCAACAACCATTCCAACCTCTTTCTTCTTTGTTGAAGCCATTCTTTAAATTTACTAAAGGTTTAAGCCTTATCATGAAGGAAGTACATCCATATCTTCTTGCTATAATCATCGATGAGTAACATGAAGTAGGAGAATCCACCCAAGGCCTGTGTAAACATTTTTCTGCACAAGTCAACATGTGCCAACTCTAGAGGATAACTTGCTTTGTTCTTGCTTTCTTGAGGAAATGACTTCCTCTATTGCTTGCCCTTATGCAAGCTTTGCATGGTTCCTTCGTCTTTGCAATCAATGTGTTGATGTATTTCAATAGTGATGTGTGTGAACACACTAAGGACTGCTAGGGCACTTTTTTTCCTCTTTAGGGGTTCTTTCCCTTGGCTTGTATATACACCTATAACCCTAACAGGTTACTCATTCTTGTACATTCACTTGGTAATTCATTCAGCATTGTGTGTTATGTACCAAGATTATTCTTCTTCCTTGTGTTGTTTTTGTGCTTTCGTAGACCTCAAACTCCAACAATTAGTATCAGAGTAGGTTGTTGCTTCATCCAAGGTTTCATCGACACCCCTCCGATCATAGTCTCGAAATTTCACAAAGATTGGTGATCATACTCAGGGCGATTAGGAATTCAAAATAACTTTGCTATGTGGCATTGAAATTTCGATATGAGCTCATTCCGGGATCTGAATGCACTATCGCAGTGATTGTGCATGAATTTTTGTACTTTTGTGCCAAACATATATACAAGTTTCGGTTCATCAGTACAAGGCTTTAGGTTTAGCAAATCTCAATAGGGTAGTTATGTTCAATTTTTTGAGATACAATCATTTTTTTGCATCAAAGTATTTAATCCGTGATCATGGCTGAAACCAATGATGTATTTTGTATGTTGGTTGTTGAGGACAAGTTGGATGGTACTAATTACTTATTATGAGCATATATGATGTGTCATGTATTGGTAGCAAAAGGCCTATGGAATATTATGTAGGGTATTGAAAAACACCCTAATATACTTGCAAATACAATTGTTGAAGGTGTTGTAGATGGCATTGAAGATGATGATCTTCAGATTCTTATTCGTGGTGTGGTTCCTGCTACACCTACTATAGAGCAACTTTGTTGGGATGGCAGAGATGCTCAAGCACATGCATTGATAGCGTTGTTTATCAAATGTGCCATTATTCCTCACATTCGCTCTCGCAAGATAGCAAAGGATGCTTGGGATACACTTACAACTTTAACAAGCAAGAAATGAGGCTCGTGTTGCTTACACATGAGTGAAGAAGATTCCATGGATAGTCTTTTGACAAAGATCAATTGTTTGAAGGATTAGTTGATTTCTATTGATGAAGTTTTACTAGATAATTTGCTTATGTAGGCTATTCTTAATGGTCTTCTAGATTCATATCAGAGTTTTGCTTCTACTCTTTGATTAATGATGAAAGGAAATCCAAATGCCTTAATATTTGAGGAGTTAGTCTCTCTTTTGTTTTAGGCATATTATTCTAGGTAGAACATGTCTATTATGCATGTTGTAGATCAAGCTTTCTTAGCTAGTCAGAAGGGCAAAGGTCAATGGAGCTTATCTACCAGTAAGCATAAGTTTGCTAATGTTGCACAAGTGAAGAAGGAAGACAAAGATGAGAAGAAAACAGACTTAACCACTAGGCTAAGTGGATTACTTGTCTAGAGAACATGAGAACCTTTATGTAATTCTACTCTTCAGACTTCTTCCCTACACTTGAATGACCAAATAATGTCCAATCTCATACCTGTTTGAACCTGTCGAATCCTCATGTCATAAACTTACTTTATAACATTCTTCCCTCCTTAGTGATCATTGTCCTCAATGATTTGCTCTTGTATCCCTCTAGCCTTGGTGATCAACTCTTTGAACTCCCTAGGTACCCTTGAATTGATGTAATGAACTATAGGAGATTTGAACTCACAACCTCCCAGCTAGGAGAGTGATGGACTAACCACTTGCCCCAATAACCATGGTTCATGATTACTTCTTAATCCTCCCTCTTAGGGTGTAGTTCAATGATCTCCTATCGATCAATGGTGTGGTTCAACCATCTCCTACCTATCACTTCATTACAACACTCGATGAAAGGACTCCATAAGAGGCCTATAGTAGTAAAAAGTCGTCCATTTTCCATTTCAAAGTATCTAGAAGTGAATGTTATGTACATGTTCTAGATAGGGAGAGAAACAAGCTTCAACCAACAAGCATCAAATGTATTTTCTTAGGGTATAGTGAGGATAAGAAGTCTTAGAAGCTTTATGAATTTGAGGCTAAGAAGATCATGAAAAGTTGTGATGTGGTGTTTAAGGATGAGCATCCACATGCAGTGGAGGAGGAAAACAGAGCTTCCACTTCATAATTAGGAAAATGGAAAATTCACTGGGACCAAGGCTTATCCCTTCTACACAAAAGAAGGAAGCATCATCTTCAGATGATGAGTCTGAAAGACACCAACCTTTCATCACCCAAACAAAAAAGTCATTGCCATGTTGGGTGAGGTAGCTCTATGATTCTACAAACCCCATCCCACAATCACTAGAACAAGTTGCAGATGGAACAAGGTGGTCATAGAGAATAGAGGAGCAGAGATGGGCAAGTGCCCATATTGTAAATACAGCCTTGATGATCGAGATCATTCAAGAACAAGCAAAGGAACCAACCAATGTGGAAGAGGCACTCCACGATCCAAATTGGAGAGCTACCATGCAAATAGAATATGACAATATCATGAAGAATGGAACTTGGGAGCTAGTGGATCAACCCTCTTTGTTTGCATTATTTTATGAACTCTATCTACTGATCTATTTGTGTTGTACTATTATTTCTTAGAGTTGCATGCTTGAATCTCTTGCAACTCGTCATGATTTCAAAGCTCTACAATTGATTCAAAGTTTAGCCATCAAAGTGGAAGATAAAAAGAGTCCCCTAAATGTGTGTTTATTAAATTCAGCTTTCAAACCTACAAAGAGAATATTTCGTAAAGATCAAACTCTCCAAAAGAAAACACACTCTAGTCAAGACTACAAATTGATTCATTTGTGAAGGATGCATGGTTTAATAGTAAACACACCTAAATACCTAACAAATGGTCCAAGAAATGATCAAGATGACATAAACCCCTATGTGAGAGATAAACAATGCCATGCTTACTCATTCACTTGATATAACTCTCCAAATGAAAACTCTAAAAAGAACTTGAATGATTGTGTGTGCAACTCACCTCCCATCCTTTATATCCTCTTGCACCCAAAAGATTAATGATCTAGAACGCTCTAATGTGGACATGTGGCCATCATTCACACTCATTCCCATTACCCCTTAGGTAACTTATGATACCCCCAACCTAGGGACCTTGGCTAACCTTAGCCCTTTTTCACACACACACACACACATAGAGGTCTCTATGGACCAATGTCTAACACACTCGCCCCTTCTAAAGATCAAGCCCTTAATGATCAATGAAGGAAAGTACATGTGAACTAGAGCTTCTGATTCCTACATAGAATTTGTAAATAGTAATCCTCTCTAGGCTACTAGATACTCCTAGATGACACAGTTTGTCAACCATTTCTATCTCCTAACTAGTATCCTATGTGGAGAGTGAGTTGTGATGTGACTTCCATGCAAAGAAACAATACCCTCTATTAGATTGTCCTCCCTAGAAATATGATTTCTAAGTTTAATGTCATGAAATAGTGGATGGATTCTACAATCTAGAGGAATCTCTACTCGGTATGCAACATCAATAAGCTTCTTAATTATCTTCCAAGGTCCACAAAACCATGGTGAAAGCTTAGTGCACCTCCCTATGGATAGTGAATTTGATACTATGGATGTCAGTAACCCATGCAATATGAAGATATGATGGATAAATAACTTTGCTACCTATGGATCTTCTACCATCTCCTATGTCGGTATAAAATGAGTTATCTTGCTCAATCTATCTACCACTATTAGGATAACATCCTACTTCCTTTGGGTCCATGGGTAACCCCAAAATCTAGCATTGTTGAACATATGTGTGGACATCTTTGGCTAACCTAGGCCACCAAAATGTTCTTCTAACTAGTTGAATGGTCCTTTCAACACAAGGATGCCCTACACAAGGAACATCATGGTTATCATGCATGATTTTTCTTCTCAAATCCCAAGAATCTAGTATGCAAGACATTCCATTCTGTTTAATTGTTCCATTTTCCATTGAGAAATTGTTTTGCGGACTTGACTTGTTTGCTTTATTACGGGAATAATTAGATGGGACTGCCCTACCCCTTATAATAGAGCATCATTGATGGCTCTAATGATTTGTAACAAATGTGGATCTTCCACTTGTGCTTCCTTTATTTCTTGAAGCAATGAGCTTTCTAAAATTATAAATATCATATGATACATTTTTTGAGATAATGCATTAGCGACAATATTCTCTTTGCGTCTTCTATACAGGATTTCCATATGAAACTCTTGCATGATCTCATCCCACAATGAGCTTGCCTACCTTGACGATCTGACAGACTACAAAAGTACTTGAGTGTATAGTGATCGGTGTATACCGTAAAGTTTGAATCATAAAGATAATGTCTCTAGACTTTAAGGGGCGGACATCATTGCATACAACTCCTATTCATGCACTGGGCAATTGTTTTGTGCACTACTTAATTTTTTTACTTTCAAAAGCTATTGGCATGCCATCATGGCTCAAAACTGTCCCTATGGATATGCCACTAGCATTTGTCTCCAACTAAAATGGCTTATGTGGATCCACCATGTTGAGTATTGGAGACTCTAAAATGGCTTGTTTTAGAGTATCAAACCTATCTTGTTCCTCTTGCTTCCATGCAAAAGGTTCTTTTCCTTGAAGCAAATTTGTCATAAGTGTTGCTACCAATGAATAAGATGAAATGAGTTTTCGATAAAAATTGAAAATTCCTAAAAATGATCAAAGTCGCCCATCATCTTGAGGAGTCGGTGATGCCAATATAATTGAGACCTTCTTGGGATCCATCTCGATCATGTCGACTAACACTACATGCCCTAGATACTCTATCTCTCGAAGAAGTAACTGAGTTTTTTCTAGATTTACAAAGCATTGGTTTTCCTTTAATTTATTTGAAACCAACCTTAAATGACTTTCATGTTCATGTATAGACCTACTATACACTAATAAATCATCTATCAAATCTACAACTAATTTACTAGTGAACGGATGCAAAATATCATTCATCGACACCATAAAAGTAGTATGTGCATAAATCAAACCAAATGGCATAACTAAATACTCATAATGGCAAAATCGGGCATAAAAGTTGTTTTATGTAGATCCTTCTCTTTAACTCTAATATGGTGGTAGCTGCTCTTCAAATCTATTTTGCTATATACAATTGCCCCACTTAGAGCATCAAGAAGATAACCCATTATGGGCATGGGGTATTTATGCTTGATGGTAATCTTATTGAGTACTTGATAGCCCATGCACATCAGATAAGACATATTTCTTCTTTACTAGAAGAATTGGTGCTACAAAGGTTGAATAATTGGATTTGATCATCCTTTTCTCCAGGTATTCATCCATAACTTTGCGATTTTCATTCTCCTCCTACAAACTCATATGAAATGGTGGTTCAACAGTCGGAATCATTCTTGGTACCAATTTGATCTTGTGCTCAATATTCCTACAAGAAGGTAAACCCGAAGGTTATTCATCTAGAAACAACTCATGGAATTTTTCTCTTAGTTTCTCTGCAAGTACTTGAGCACTCTGACTGGAGCTTCCTCAATTTTGAGAATCCATCACTACACACAATGAAATAAAAAGTATAAATATACTTACAATCAATTTTGGGCAGCTTGGTTGCATTCACCAATTGTTTCTCTTAGAGATTTGGCTCTCAACAGATTAGTAGTCACCTCCCCTTGTGCTCAAACTGATACACATGAGAAGAAAACTATATGACTAGTCATTTCTTAGCATGCAATTGCTTGCTTAGGACTACATAGAAACGTGCCAATCGTGCGATCTCAGAATCTAATATGTCCTTGCAGGACTAGATCTAAATGTATAGACCAACAACTCATTGATCCCATGTCTCAATGCCCTTCCTATCAACTAAATCCATTGTGTTGGAATACTCTGAATGTAGAGTGTCGAGATGTAATCTTCTGATGAGACAAGAACCAATGACATTATGTGTGGAACCAGTGTCAAAGAGGACCTTGATAGGCTTCCCTATCATGACTCGTCCCATAACAATGAGTTCCATGTTTGGAAGTTGGTAACCTTTTTGTGCCACTGGTGAAAGCACAACATCTAGAACAAAAGGTACCTTCTTAGTGACCATCATGGCCACTATGGGAGATGAAATCTGAGATGGGGAATCTCCAAAGTCCTCATTTGCATCACTCCTTATATGTAGGGTTTATGAATATGGTTGCAACTATATATTTTTTCTCAGGATATTCTTTAAATTGATGTTGCCCTAAGCATCCATAGCACAAACCTTCTCTCATTTCCTTCTCTTTGTATTGAGGGGTAAGAATCGACTTATTATAGGTCCTCTAAGCTAGAGCAAATACCTTCCTTTTGGCTCCTGAAATTATCTTGATTATGTGCCCCTATTTAACCTCTTTCTGTGGTTGTGCACTGCTCAAAACTAGAGCACTCGAGGAAGAGGTGTGACTCATCTTAGTCCATGAGGACTACTAGCCTCGAGAGCCTACACCCCTATGAGCATCCTCATAAACTAGAGCCATCGCTATGGCCTGTGCCAAAGAGTAACACCTCTCCTTTCTAACTAAAGGTCGAATCATTTCTTTTAGTCCCAAGACAAACTTGTGGACTTGAAGAAACTATGGGATGGAATCTAGTACTTTAAGAAGTACCTCCCTGTATTAATCAATGTATTCCTGAACTGTTTGGTTTTCCTAACTTAACCGAGTGTCACGTGCCATAGACCTCTCTGATAGTGGCAGGAAGTGATTATAGAACAAGATTTTGAACTACTCCCAACTTGCAGACTCTTTCTTATCTTGGTCTATTTTATGCCACCACCTACGGGGGATGTCCATAAGATTATATGTGGCTTACTATATCTTATGCCTATCTTCCATGGTATGACATAAGTAGAAGCACTGATCCCACTTGTCGAGCCATCGCTCAACAATGTCAGCACTACATGAACTAGTAGATCCATGGTAATGTGGGAGCTTAAGATCGTTAAGCTTCTATATAGGCTCTCAAACTAGGACACCTTCACTTGAAATTTCTAGAGTGTGGTGCTCACCCAAAGCTTCCAAAACCATCCCTTGGATCCCAATATTATGCATAGATTCCTCTTTCCTAGAGCCATGAACATGCTCTATGATAGCTTAAAGCATATTTCCTAAGTGTGATATTCTATTATTCATGCTCTCTATAGTGTCTATAGGGTGCTCCGCCATGTATATATCCTCAGTATTGATATATTTTGGTAGTGATGTGTGTGAACACACTGAAGACTGTCAGGGCAGGTTTTTTTCCTCTTTAGAAGCTTCTTTTCCTCGACTTGTATATATGCCTATAACCCTATGGGTCACTTATATTTTTTACATTCACTTGGTAATTCATTATGTATTGTGTGTTGTGCTCTAGGCTTCTTCTTCTTCCTTGTGCTATTTGCATGCTTCCATGGACCTCAAACTCCAACAACTAGTATCAAAACAAATTGTTGCTTCATCGAGGACATCATCAGCATCCCTTTGATCACAGTCTCAAAATCACACAAAAATTATGAGCATACTCAAGGAAATTAGGAGTTCAAAACTGCTTTGTTATTGGCATCAAAATTTCAATTTGAGCTCATTTTGGCTTCTGGATGCAATATCGTAGTGCCTGTGTAGGCAGTTTCATCCTTTTGTGCCAAACATATATCTAGGTTTCGATTCGGCAGTACAAGTGAACTCGAAGTGTGTGATAGGTTTAGCAAAGCTTGATAGGGTAGTCATGTTCAACTGTTTAGATACAATG
This sequence comes from Ceratopteris richardii, assembly GCA_020310875.1. Taxonomy (NCBI): domain Eukaryota; kingdom Viridiplantae; phylum Streptophyta; class Polypodiopsida; order Polypodiales; family Pteridaceae; genus Ceratopteris; species Ceratopteris richardii. The sequence goes on along the minus strand of CM035423.1, from coordinate 171,450,594 downwards.
GCCATTTAGTCAATGACCATCGTTGAAATCAATGATGCATTCCGTATGTTGATTATCAAGGACAACTATTATGGGCATGTATGATGTGTCATGTATTGGTAGAAAAAGGTCTATGGAATATTGTCTAGGTATTGAAAATTGCCCTACTACACCTATGAGTATAGTTATTGAAGGTGATGCAGATGGCATTGAAAATGATGATCTTCATATTCCGATTCATGTTATGGTTTCTGTTGCACCTACTATAGAGCAACTTCATGGGATGGCAGAGATGCTCAGACACATGCATTGATAGCTTTATCTCTCATAATAAGTGTAGGCCAAATAGTTGAAAAAGGCTTGCAAGTTAGGTTCACCCAACATGGAGCTTTTGTGGAAGATCCATGTCAAGGCTTCAAGAAGATAGCCCGAGGCAAGAAGCATGGTAGGCTCTTTACTTTTGAAGTAGGAGAAACCAAGAATATAGCTCTATTCAACTTTGGGTCTCAAACCCTAAGTGAGCTTGATGTGTGGCATAAGAGACTTGCTCATGTGAATGAAAGAACCTTGAAGGATATATACAGGGATCAAAGTGTTCTAGGACTACCAAACGTATCAAAACAACACATGATCAACAGGTGTGATGCATGTCAGATTGGGAAGGCACAAAGACAACCATTCAACCACAAAGGCTACATCCACAACAACTTATTGGACTTAGTACATACAGATGTATGGGGACCAAGTCCAGAACCTTCATTGGCAGGATCAAGGTATTATGTCTCATTTATTGACGACCATAGTAGATGGACTGTTCTATACTTTATCAAGAGTAAGAATGAAGTGTTTGATTGCTTCAAGAAGTATCTTGCAAATGTGGAGAATCATACAGGTAGATCACTAAAGAAGCTCAGATGTGATGGAGGGGGAGAATACTTCTCCAAAGAGTTTGATGAGTTCTTGCAGGAAAAAGGTATCAAAAGGGAAGTGACTACTAGGTACTCTCCTCAACTAAATGGAATTGCAGAGAGGAGAAACAAGACATTGGTTCGATCTACCCGAACAATGCTTGAAGGGAAGAAGTTGCCACATTATCTATGGGCATAAGCTGTTTCAACTACTGTGTACCTTGTCAATAGACTACCATCCAAATCACTTCAAGGTATGACTCCTTACGAAGCATGGCATGGAAGAAAACCTAGTCTTGGACATTGCAAGGTTTTTGGTTGTTTAGCTTATGTTCATGTACCATCACAAATAAGAGGAAAGCTAGATGAAAGGGCAACAAAGCCAGTGTTTATTGGATATGATTCAACTCAAATGGGTTACAGGCTCTTCAATCCTTCAACTAAGCAATTCACTACAAGTAGAGATGTTGTGTTTGAAGAACACAGGTCTTGGTATGATGAAGACAAAAAAAGGGTAACACTACCATATGATCTTGATTCTGACTCTCATCAATTAGGAAGTAGGCATGATACACACATCCAAGATCCAAGAAGTGATACAAACAATGACCAAGATGAAAGAGAAAAGGATTACAAGCTATGGAAGTCAAGAGGCAAAGCAAAGATGCAAGAGGTTGGAGAATGCTCCAAACAAGCACATTGAAGATCAACAAGAGAGAAGAAACAACCAGAAAGGTATGGATATGATTCCACGTTTGTTACGAAGCATTCAATATACTTGGCAAAAGACTCTATTTCATAGGAACCCTCAACCTATGAAGAGGCCAAGGGAAACCCTAATTGGGAAAAGGCCATGAACGAAGGGATAGATGCATTGAAGGAGATGGACACTTGGGATTTGGTTCCAATGTCACCGAATCAAAAGGTAATTGGTTGCAGATGGGTATATAAAGTTAAAAGAAACTCACACGTATCAGTTTGCAGGTACAAGGCAAGATTAGTTTCCAAAGGATGCTCACAAACTCATGGTATAGACTATGAGGAAACATTCTCACCAGTTGCAGAGATGACTACAATCAGGACATTGATAAGTGTAGCTGCTGCAAGGAATTGGAGACTCCTCCAACTTGATGTGAAAAATGCATTCTTAAATGGATGGATAAGTGAAGAGGTATACATGTCACAACCACCTAGTTTTGAAAACCCTAATAATCCATCTTATGTTTGCAAACTTAAGAAAGCATTGTATGGATTGAAACAAGCTCCCAGAGCTTGGAATTACAGGTTGGTTACATATCTTCAAGATCAAGGGTTCAAAGCTAGCAGCTCAGATCCTTCTCTATTCATCAAAATGGATCACGATGAGGTTATCTATCTATGTGTATATGTAGATGATATTATTGTGATAGGTGATGATCTAAATGGCATTCAAAGGATCAAGAGACACATGCAAGAGGAGTTCAAAATCAGTGACCTAGGTGAGCTCACATATTTCCTAGGTATGCAGGTGATATATATAGATGAAAGAATGTATTTGACTCATAGAAGATACATTCAGGATCTTCTTCTCAAATTCAAAATGGAGAGCACTAAACTTGTAGGTACACCTTTGGAGATGAATCATAAACTAAGTGTTTATGAAGGTGAGAAAATTGAAGACATTAAAGAGTATCAAAGCTTGGTAGGTAGCTTGATATATGCTACTCATACAAGGGTAGACATCTCATATAGTGTGGGAGTGCTTAGTCAGTTCATGCACTCACCGAGAAGACCACACATGGATGCGGCTAAGAGAGTACTTAAGTATCTCAAAGGTTCAATCAACGAAGGTATATTATATCGTTACTCTTTAGATTTGGATATCAAAATCTATTCAGACGCAGATTGGGTAGGAGCTAAGGATGATAGAAAAAGTACATCTAGTTACTTAACATTTGTAGGTTTGAAGCCAGTGTCATGGACTTCCATGAAGCAACCAATAGTTGCTTTATCTTCAACTGAAGCAGAGTATAGAGGATTGACCATAGCAACTCAAGAGGCAATATGGTTAAAAGCATTGTATACAGATTTGGGACTTGTGAGTTCCAAACCTCACATATTTGGAGATAATGTAAGTTCCATGCATCTAGCGGCAAATCCTATTTTCCATGCAAGAACCAAGCACATAGAAGTCCATTACCACTTCATCAGGGAGAAGTTCATGGCAAAGGAGATTGACATTTCTTTTGTTCCAACTGAAAAGCAAGTAGCAGATATGATGACGAGGGCACTTGATGGAGTAAAGCTTTGTAGATTCAAAGCTATGGTAGGTATTCAACCTATCAGAGAATGAAGATTCAAGCATACTTTAGCTTGAGGGGGAGCTGTTGGAACATCAAGCTTACACTATGCTTGAGGTGGATTTGATCTACATCAAAGGCTATCGCGTCGAAAGAATATCCGTTGGAGAGTTCTTTTTCATATGCTCATTTATTGTATTTTTTTGGGAGATTTTTGATGGTTCATTTACCGTTGTAAAAGTCTTGAGCTTTACACATGTAAAGGTAGAAAGATAGAGCCCAAATCCCACGGATTTGTGTTGGTTGAAGTTGCATGCAATCAAGCAATCAATCACCTAAAAGTAGATCAAACTAGATCTTCAATTTTCTTAGATTGTAGGAAAGTGAATTGACTCCCTCCAACAACCATTCCCACCTTCATTTGAATTCAAATTTCACTTGTAGAAGTCTTGGAACACTCCTAGAGTCTATATAAAGACTTGAAATCACTTGTACATTACATGGAAGCAATATACATACATTTGTGACCATCAATTTCTTGCTCCTTCAATTCTCTGCATCATCTTCTTCGCCAATAGTAATCTTGCAGAGGCTGTTGCTCTCTCTCCAGAGCTCCAAATTGAGTGAAAGATGGCTCATTGGAAATGTATTAGTGTCAAGTTTGTGTGTAAAAAATTTTCATAGCATTTTGTTCAGTAGATTGGGAGAAATATGAGTATTTTTGTCTCGGGATCAATCTCTACGTATTCCTGAAAAATAGGAAGTACCACCGGTGAATGTCGCATTCATTCCTATAGCATATTTTGCTTATTCCTTATACTTTTGTGCATTCCATACACTCAACCCTATGTGTATCACTCACATAAAATGATTTTTTCTAATTGTAATCACGCTGGTCTCTATGGGCATTTGAAGTTCATTGTCTCTTCCATAGATAGTAAGCTTTTTGAGCTAGTCGACCCGCGAACCTATCTGTTTTGTATCGACTCATTCTCCTTGATGCTCCAAAGTACATAGTGTGTTTCTTTGCACTTATCGCATGCCTATAAGGTCTCTTTGAGTCTCCATAAGCTCAAGGGCTGGTCTTGTGCCGGTTGGCTTGACCAAACTTCGTCGCTTCAAAACGCACTTTTCTACCTTCTACAAGCTTCTCCAAGTTCTTTCAGTGGTATCAAAGCTAGATCAAGATGGGCGACGAGTTTCCCTCAATGATCGAGAAGCTTGATATACACAACTACACGGCATGGCAAATCAGAATGGAGGCCTATTTGCAAGGTAGAAATCTTTATGGAATTGTAGCAGGTGATGAAGCTATGCCTATTCCAAGATCCAAAGGAGGACCTACACAAGAGGAGATAGATAAGCTCACACTTTGGTGAGCAAGGGATGCTCAAGCAAGCTCGTACATACTTAACTCTATCTCTGACTTTCTATTACCACAGATAAGAGGATGCAAGAAATCTCAAGAGACTTGGGATGCCCTCGAGACTTTCTTTTCTGCTAGTACCATAGCAAGAAAGAATCATCTTTGGAACGAGTTCAACCAAATGAAGAAGACGCCTAAACAAACCATCACAGAGTTTGGTACCAAGGTCAAGGAGGTTGCAGATCAGTTAGCATCCATTGGAGACCTGATTGAAGAAGAGGTCATCATGAGGCAAATTCTCAACGGCATTCGAAGTTATAAGCAATGGCAATCCTTCACGACGGCTTATGATCTCATCATGGATGTGCAAACTCCAGACTTCAACATCTTTCTTGGACAACTCTTCAATCAAGAAGCTAACAATAGCATAAAGGAAGGTAACTCTTATCATGGTAATTCAACTAGTGCTCTATATGCAGATAAGAAGGATAAGAAGCAGAAAGTCAAGAAGAAGGAAGAAGATGAAGAAGAGACTTCTCAAGCCAACTTTGCAAGCAAGAGCAAGTGGAAAGTGAAGAAGAAAGGACCAAAGCAAGACAAAGCCAAAGGTCAAAATGTTCAACCTTGTGCCATATGCGATAAGACCAACCACACCACTCACAATTGCTGGTTCAATGGGAAGACCCAGAAAGGAAGTGGAAGAGGTGGATATGGCAGCAATAGAGGCAGAGGTGGACACAAATTCAACAATAACAATAGAAGCTATAATAGAAGGGACTACAACAATTATTCAGAAGATCAACCACATGAAGACTCATTGCTTGTTATGAATCTAAGCCACAAAGAAGGTAAAGAAGATGATCATTTGTTCTACATAGATTCAGGATGTTCGAATCATGTTGCAGGCAACATTGCTCTTCTATCTGATTTGGAAAGTCCAAAGCATAGACATGAAGTGCAAACAGGGGATGACACAAAGCACAATGTGGAGAAGATTGGTAATGTCAAAGCTTCCAATGGCAGGAGAAACATTTTAAGTAAGGTTCTCTATGTACCCACTATCACTAAAAACCTAATAAGTGTAGGCCAAATAGTTGAAAAAGGCTTGCAAGTTAGGTTCACCCAACATGGAGCTTTTGTGGAAGATCCATGTCAAGGCTTCAAGACGATAGCTCGAGGTGAGAAGCATGGTAGGCTCTTTACTTTTGAAGTAGGAGAAACCAAGAATATAGCTCTTTTCAACTTTGGGTCTCAAACCCTAAGTGAGCTTGAAGTGTGGCATAAGAGACTTGCTCATGTGAATGAAAGAACCTTGAAGGATATATACAGGGATCAAAGTGTTCTAGGACTTCCAAACATATCAAAACAACACATGATCAACAGTTGTGATGCATGTCAGATTGGGAAGGCACAAAAACAACCATTCAACCACAAAGGCTACATCCACAACAACTTATTGGACTTAGTACATACAGATGTATGGGGACCAAGTCAAGAACCTTCATTGGCAGGATCAAGGTATTATGTCTCATTTATTGACGACCATAGTAGATGGACTGTTCTATACTTTATCAAGAGTAAGAATGAAGTGTTTGATTGCTTCAAGAAGTATCTTGAACATGTGGAGAATCATACAAGTAGATCACTAAAGAAGCTCAGATGTGATGGAGGGGGAGAATACTTCTCCAAAGATTTTGATGAGTTCTTTCAAAAAAAAGGTATCAAAAGGGAAGTGACTACTAGGTACTCTCCTCAACTAAATGGAATTGCAGAGAGGAGAAACAAGACATTGGTTGGATCAGCCCGAACAATGCTTGAAGAGAAGAAGTTGCCACATTATCTATGGGCAGAAGCTATTTCAACTACTTTGTACCTTGTCAATAGACTACCATCCAAATCACTTCAAGGTATGACTCCTTACGAAGCATGGCATGGAAGAAAACCTAGTCTTGGACATTGCAAGGTTTTTGGTTGTTTAGCTTATGTTCATGTACCATCACAAATAAGAGGTAAGCTAGATGAAAGGGCAACAAAGGCAGTGTTTATTGGATATGATTCAACTCAGATGGGTTACAGGCTCTTCAATCCTTCAACCAAGCAATTCACTACAAGTAGAGATGTTGTGTTTGAAGAACACAGGGCTTGGTATGATGAAGACAAACAAAAGGTAACACTACCATATGATCTTGATTATGACTCTCATCAATTAGGAAGCAAGCATGATACACAGGTCCATGTTGGATATAGATGTTTGCGGAAGCACGCAAACAACACAAGAAAGAAGAAGAAGCTTGGAGCACAAACACACACTAGTGAATGTATTACTAGAGAATGTACAAAGATAAGTAGCCCATTAGGACAATAGGCGTATATACACGCCGGGGGAAAAAAACCTCCTAAAGAGGGAAAAAAGTGCCCCGGCAGTCTTAGAGTGTTCACACACATCACTACCTAAATATATCAACAAATCCCCCCTGGGAGTGATGTGCTGAACAAGGAGTTGTCACTCATGTATAAGGAAGTGCCAAGCTACGTGGAAATCACTCCACAAAAGGAAGTAAGCCCAAAGCTTTGCGGAAAGCTTCAAACTTCTCCCTAGGCAGAGCCTTCGTGAAAAGGTCTGCAATGTTCTCCTACGTGGGCACATATGCCAAGCTGATCTCCCCAGCAGAGAACCTCTCCCTGACATAGTGATAATGCACCTCAATGTGCTTAGTGCGAGCATGGAACACTCGCAGCTGCTAATGCTCTCTGACTATCAGTGAAGATGGTGGTGGCAGAAGACTGACCAACACCCAAATCAGCCATAAGGCGTCTAAGCCACACACACTCAACAGTAGCTATGAAACCTGCCCTATACTCAGCCTCACAACTAGAAGTGGCCACAGTAGGCTGCTTCTTGCTCAACCAAGATATACATGAGCTACCAAGCATGAAGCAAAAACCACTGGTGGACACACGAGTGTCATAGCAACGAGCCCAATCTGAGTCAGGAAAAGCATGCAAATCTGGCGGTAGTGATCCCGCCTTGGGATAAAACAACCCAAGTAGTAGAGTACCACTCAAGTAGCGAAAGATGCGCTTAACCGCCTTCCAATGCGTGACTCCTGGGCAATGCATAAACCTGCTCATCTCAGAGACAACAAACTGAATATCTGGCCAAGTAATGCATAAGTAAATCAAGCATCCAACAGCCTCCTGATAGAGAACACCATCAAATGCATCTCCAGCATCATGAAGACTCAATCGTAAACCTGTCTCCATAGGAGTGGCAATAGGCTTACAGTCTTCAAGGCCAAAACGCTGCAATAATGTGTCAATATATTTCGTTTGACACAAAGCCATTCCACCATCAAGTTGCATAAACTGAATGCCCAAATAGTGATGCAAATGCCCCAAATCAAACATCTCAAATGAGGCATGCAAATCAGCCTTGAAACTAGCAATATGCTTCTCAATAGGAACAGTGAGAAGCATGTCGTCAACATAGACAACAATGATCAGAAGCACATCATTAGCATGCTTAACATATAAGGTGCTTTCAGTTGGACTGTTCTCAAAACCATGTGCAACCAGATAGGCATGTATCTTCTCATACCAAGCACGTGCTGCATGCTTCAAACCATATAATGCCTTCTTTAACCTGCACACCTAGTTTTCATGCCCTTTCTGCACAAAGCCATGGGCTGAAAAACATACACTTCTTCATGCAAGTCACCATTCAGAAATGATGTTTTAATGTCCAACTGATGTAAATTCCAACCATGATGGGCTGCAAGTGCACAAATGCTCCGACCAGTAGTCATACGGCATGTAGGTGCAAAGGTCTCATCAAAATCAATGCCTTTTTCCTGCGCATAACCCTTTGCAACAAGCCTAGCCTTATACCTGTCAACTGTACCATCAGGTTTACGCTTCAGCTTGTATACCCACTTAGTGCCAATGGCCTTCTTGCCAGGAGGCAAGTCACATAAAGACCATGTACCATTCTTCATTATAGCATCATATTCAGATTGCATAGCAGCCATCCAATTTTCTGAATTTTGTGCTTCATCAAAAGAAACAGGCTCATTCTCATCACAGAGACTAGACGCAGCCATAGCATAGCAATCTAATGCAAAGGAGGCACTATGAGAGCCTGAATGAGTACGATATGACAAAGGTGCATCTAATTTGCTATCACGCAAAGTCTGCACCAACCATTTTGGCATAGTTTTTGCCTGCTCTATATCAGCTCTCTCATCAACAAGTGCATCATGTAAATCTGCATCAGAAATGGAATGATTTGCATCATCATATGAAACCTGTAAAGGCTGAGAAGTTGCCTCATTAGGACCAGCACTAGAATGTCCACCTGTAAAAAGAGGCATCAAAGTATCATACATGTCTTTGGAGCTAACAGATGTCTCCTTAGTACATGAAAGCAATGGCTGAATAGCATCTTCCACAAAGACAACATCACGGCTAACCAGAATGCGTTTAGTCTGTGGATGATACAGACGATAGTCTTTACTTTCATAACTGTACCCAACAAAAATACATTTTACTCCCTTATCATCCAATTTTCTGCGATGTTGTTCAGGCACTAGTGCATATGCCAAACAACCAAAAACACGCGCAGATGAGCAATAGATGGCTTGCGGTCATGCCAAGCCTCATATGGAGTGATAGACTGCAGCGCTTTAGTGGGACACCTGTTCAGTACATATGCTGCACACATGACAACCTCAAGCCAGAAACTATGTGGTAAAGCTTGACTCTTGACCATGCACCTTGCCATCTCCATGAGTGACCTGTTCTTTCGTTCAACAACTCCATTCTGTTGAGGTGTATACGGCACTCTACACTGGTGTTTTATCCCACGTTCAGCCAGAAATGAATTAAAATCAGAAGACATATATTCCCCCCCTCGATCAGAACGGAGGGTGCCCATTTTACATGCTGATAAATTTTCAGCCAAAACCAAAAATTGTTTAAAGCACATGAACACTTCGGATTTTGCTTTGAGTGGATATACCCATGCATGCCTGGAAAAATCATCTGCAACACGCATAATGGACCTGTTCTGCCTGGACTGATCTTCCTGCAACAGAACAGAGACTAACTCCTCAAATGACAAGGCATTTGGATTGCCTTTCATCATCAACCGAAGAGTAGAAGCAAAACTCTGATATGAATCAAGAAGACCATTCAGAACGGTCTGCACAAGTGAGCTATCTGGTATAACCTTATCAGCAGAAATCAATTGTTCCTTCAAATCTTTGATCTTCGTTAGGAAACTGTCCATAGAATCACCTTCATTCATGTGCTCACTCTCCAACTGTTTTCGGAGGTAAGCAACACGAGCCTCATTCCTTGCTTGGTACAATGTGTTAAGTGTATCCCAAGCATCCTTAGCTGTTCTGAAAGACACGAGCCTCATTCCTTGCTTAGATGTGAGGAATAATGGCACGTTTGATAGACAAAGCTATCAATGCATGTGCCTGGGCATCTCTGCCATCCCATCGAATCTGGTTTGCAGTAGGTGCAACAAAAACAACAGCACGAACAGGAATCTACGGAATATCATCTTCGACACCATCTTCATCAGCTCCAGCACCTATATTTGCAGTACCTGTCGTTACCTTTCAACACCCTGCACAATGTTCCACAATCCTTTTGCAACCAATACATGTCGCATCATATAAGCCCATAATGGGTAGTTGGTACCATCCAACTTATCCTCAACAGCCAACATACGGAATACATCACTACTTTCAGCCATGGCCGGTGACTAAAATACCTTGATGTAGGGAATTGACTGTATCTCAAAAAGTTGAACAAAACTTCCTAGACGAATTCTGCTAGACCTGTAGTAGACTTCGAGATGCTTAAACTGGCGAATAGAAACTGGTATATACCTTTGGCACAAAAAGACAAAATAGCCTGCACAAGCACTACGATAGTGCGTTCAGAGGCCGAAACGAGCTAAGATCGCGATTTCGGCACCATTGGGCAAAGCTTTTTTGATCTCGGAAACATGCTGAGTATGCTCACCAAAATTCGTACGATTTTGAGACAGCAAATGGAGGAGTGTCGACGGCGCCCTAGATGAAACGACGACCTGCTCTGATACCAATTATTGGAGATAGACGTCTGCGGAAGCACGCGAACAACACAAGGAAGAAGAAGAAGCTTGGAGCACAAACACACACTAGTGAATGTATTACTAGAGAACGTACAAAGATAAGTAGCCCATTAGGGCAATAGGCGTATATACACGCCGGGGGAAAAAACCTCCTAAAGAGGGAAAAAAGTGCCCCGACAGTCCTAGAGTGTTCACACACATCACTACCTAAATATATCAACAGTCCAGGATCCAAGAAGTGATACAATCGATGAACAAGATGAAAGAGAAAAGGATTACAAGCTATGGAAGTCAAGAGGCAAAGCAAAGATGCAAGAGGTTGGAGAATGCTCCAAACAAGCACCTAGAAGATCAACAAGAGAGAAGAAACAACCAAAAAGTTATGGATATGATTCCACATTTGTTACCAAGCATTCAATATACTTGGCAAAAGACTCTATTTCTGAGGAACCCTCAACCTATGAAGAGGCAAAGGGAAACCTTAATTGGGAAAAGGCCATGAACAAAGAGATAGATGCATTGAAGGAGATGGACACCTGGAATTTGGTTCCAATGTCGCCGAATCAAAAGGTAATTGGTTGCAGATGGGTATATAAAGTTAAAAGAAACTCAGACACATCAGTTTGCAGGTTAAAGGCAAGATTAGTTGCCAAAGGATGCTCACAAACTCATGGTATAGACTATGCAGAAACATTCTCACCAGTTGCAAAGATGACTACAATCAGGACATTGATAAGTGTAGTTGCTGCAAGGAATTGGAGACTCCTCCAACTTGATGTGAAAAATGCATTCTTAAATGGTTGGATAAGTGAAGAGGTATACATGTCACAACCACTAGGTTTTGAAAACCCTAATAATCCATCTTATGTTTGTAGACTTAAGAAAGCATTGTATGGATTGAAACAAGCTCCTAGAGCTTGGAATTACAGGTTGGTTACATATCTTCAAGATCAAGGGTTCAAAGCTAGCAGTCAAATCCTTCTCTATTCATCAAAAGGGATCACAATGAGGTTATCTATCTATGTGTATATGTAGATGATATTATTGTGACAGGTGATGATCTAAATGACATTCAAAGGATCAAGAGACACATGCAAGAGGAGTTCAAAATCAGTGACCTAGGTGAGCTCACATATTTCCTAGGTATGCAGGTGATATATACAGATGAAGGAATGTATTTGACTATGAGAAGATACATTCAGGATCTTCTTCTCAAGTTCAAAATGGAGAACACTAAACCTGCAGGTACACCTTTGGAGATGAATCATAAACTAAGTGTTTATGAAGGTGAGAAAATTGAAGACATTAAAGAGTATCAAAGCTTGGTAGGTAGCTTGATATATGCTACTCATACAAGGGTAGACATCTCATATAGTGTGGGAGTGCTTAGTCAGTTCATGCACTCACCGAGAAGACCACACATGGATGCGGCTAAGAGAGTACTTAAGTATCTCAAAGGTTCAATCAACGAAGGTATATTCTATCGTTACTCTTTAGATTTGGATATCAAAATCTATTCAGATGCAGATTGGGAAGGAGCTAAGGATGATAGAAAAAGTACATTTGGTCACTTAGCATTTGCAGGTTCGAAGCTAGTGTCATGGAGTTCCAAGAAGCAACCAACAGTTGCTTTATCTTCAACTGAAGCAGAGTACAGAGGCTTGACCATAGCAACTCAAGTGGCAATATGGTTAAAAGCATTGTATACAGATTTGGGACTTGTGAGTTCCAAACCTCACATATTTGGAGATAATGTAAGTTCCATGCATCTCGCGGCAAATCCTATTTTCCATGTGAGAACCAAGCACATAGAAGTCCATTACCACTTCATCAGGGAGAAGCTCATGGCAAAGGAGATTGACATTTCTTTTGTTCCAACTGAAACGCAAGTAGCAGATATGATAACGAAGGCACTTGATGGAGTAAAGCTTTGTAGATTCAAAGCTATGGCAGGCATTCAACCTATCAGAGAATGAAGACTAAAGCATACTTTAGCTTGAGGGGGAGCTGTTGGAACATCAAGCTTACACTATGCTTGAGGTGGATTTGATCTACATCAAAGGCTATCGCGTCGAAAGAATATCCGTTGGAGAGTTCTTTTTCATATGCTCATTTATTGTATTTTTTTGGGAGATTTTTGATGGTTCATTTACCGTTCTAAAAGTCTTAAGCTTTACACATGTAAAGGTAGAAAGATAGAGCCCAAATCCCACGAATTTGTGGTGGTTGAAGTTGCATTCAATCAAGCAATCAATCACCTAAAAGTAGATCAAACTAGATCTTCACTTTTCCTAGATTGTAGGAAAGTGAATTGATTCCCTCCAACAACCATTCCCACCTTCATTTGAATTCAAATTTCACTTGTAGAAGTCGTGGAACACTCTTAGAGTCTATATAAAGACTTGAAATCACTTGTACATTACATGGAAGCAATATACATACACTTGTGACCATCATTATCTTGGTCCTTCAATTCTCTGCATCATCTTCTTCGCCAATAGTAATCTTGCAGAGGGTGTTGCTCTCTCTCCAGAGCTCCAAATTGAGTGAGAGATGGCTCATTGGAAAGGTATTAGTGTCGAATTTATGCATATAAACTTTCATAGCTCCTGGTTCAGGAGATTGGGAGAAATCTGAGTTTGTCTGTCTCGGGGTCAATCTCTACGTATTCCTGAAAAATAGGAAGTACCACCAGTGAATGTCACATTCATTCCTATAGCATATTTTGCTTATTCCTTATACTTTTGTGCATTCCATACACTCAAACCTATGTGTATCACCCCCATAAAAGTTTTTTTCTAATTGTAATCACGCTGGTCGCTTTGGGCATTTGAAGTTCATTGTCTCTTCCATAGATAGTAAGTTTTTTGAGCTAGTCGACCCGCGAACCTATCTGTTTTGTATCGACTCATTCTCCTTGATGCTCCAAAGTACATAGTGTTTTTCTTTGCACTTATCGTATGCCTATAAGTTCTATTTGAGTCTCCATAAGCTCAAGGGCTGGTCTTGTGCCGGTTGGCTTGACCAAACTTCGTCGCTTCGAAACACACTTTTCTATCTTCTACAAGCTTCTCCAAGTTCTTTCAAGGAATACCTCAAACTTTGATTTGATAGGATATACCCAGACTTTTCTAGTAGCATCATCTATGAAAGTCAAAAAGTAAAGAGAACCATCTAATGACCTTGTGGGCATTGGACCACACACATCTATATGAATGAGTTCTAAAGGTAAAATTGAAGAGTCAATTTGCATTTTATGCTTTTCTTTCCATAGAGACAATGCTCGGTAAACATTATCTGTCAGGTGCAATTGAATGGTAGACCTGGCCATTTCATCCGAATCATGCCAATCATCTTCATCCATGTCAGCAGGCTTCTTTGAGATTCCATTTACAGGCTCCCATTGCCTCCTTTGAATCAACACATCTTTAATCTGATTCTTCCATAGAGCAAAGTTTGTGCCATCAAATTTTTGAACCCTCAAAATGGTCTTTGCCCTACAAGTTATAGCTCCTCCTTTGAACACTGTCACTAGACCTTGACCCACTAGACGTGCTTGAGACCTCTGATGCCATGATGATAGAGAACTAGATAGAATGATAATGGAGGTAGAAGAGTCCAAACACCACTAAGGCTCAAAAAAGGGTGACCAAGTGTCAGATTCTGGGAAAGAATTTAGTAGATTCTTCCTAGAAAAATGAATTAATGAACAATAATGACCAAAAAAAAGGATTAGGTGAGAATAAATGTGCGCACACCAATAAGTGTATCAAGAGGTAAATCGACCACTGTATAGATGAAGAACCAAAAAATGTAGAAAACTTTTTCTAGAGTATCCTCTGTAAAATGAGCATATGAACAGTGTCAAATCCTCATAAAACTACAAGTAATGACATGTTAGCATGCATCGTGAATCACTAACTCCATTGCATATAATCAGTTACCCAAAAAAAGCCAACTAGGCTTATGGAGCACCTATGAACAACTAGCATACATCTCCTATGGCGAGGTTACATAGATCCTCCACCTGCATCACTAAAGAGACCCCAACATCTGGGTGTCTCCTAGTTTAGAAAACATCACCACGACCCTCTTTATCAAACGTAAAAGGCTTTATGCAAAAACATTACTGTTATATCAATGATCACATCGACGTACATATGGAGTATCGACAAAAGGTTACATAGTGTGTATGTGCTCAATATATGCAGTAAAATGGCACTGAAAAGACTGCATACACAACCCAAATACTAGCCAATAACACCTGCAAGTGTTAGTCAACTTTGTTCTTTAGGCTCAAAAAACCTACATAGACTTGTGATTGCTGCTCCCAGCACAAGTAAACCCTTTCAAGAAACCTATATATTTACTAGTATTGCTGAGAAAACATCCCCAAAGGTGAACATTTGTTGTTGGAGAAGTATAAAAGGAAATCTTCTTGATGTTCTTGAACCTGTGTAAAGAGAAATATGCACAAAATTATTCCAAAATGGCTCTAAGAATCACCCCAAAAATGCTTCAAAGTAGGCTTTGAAAAGGAAGAATGAAGATTTGAGGGCCCAAAACATGTTCAAGATAATGTTACCTTAATCCTTCCCCTTGTTCAAACACCACAAGAGTGTAGCTTAGTGGCAAGAGATTGCCACTTAAGCGAGCTCCGAGGGGAACAATATTGGGATGGGTGACCTCTTGGGAAGTATTGAGAACCTCTATCTTCCTTGATAATTGAGGCTCTACCTCGCGCATAGACAATGATGCCAACAGTGACTTTGGTGACTTGAATGACAAGGTATGCAAAGGTCTATGCCTTGGTTGTTGCCTTGTTCATAAGCCTTGTGTGGGCAAGCGGATGCTCACTTCACTCGCACAAAAGGAATAAAGCTTTTGCATCTGAATGCTATGATACCAATGAAGTATTTGATAGCAACGCACCTCAATGGAATCTCCTTCTTGAGGGATCCACGATGATATCCTTGACGTAGAAAACCTAGATCCAAATGCCCACATAGTACTAAACACAGAGCTTGCATAATATGTAGGAAACACAATACATAGAGAGCATGAACACAGATTTCTTGGGTGTTACAAATGCGATCGAACTTACAATTTGTAGCTCACCAAGCCACTATATGTTTTATAGAAGAACATATACAAAAGTGTCCGATGTCCATTTGGCCTTTCACATGGACACTATTGGTAGCACTGTGCCCATACATTCACAAAATAGGGGTGATCCTTGAAGAGCTACAACATATACTTTCTTACAAAAAAACTTTCAAATCAATAAAAAAAAGTTTTTGTGTTCTCAGTCTTGTGTTTGGTGTATTTTTATTTGGTGAGTTGCATACTAGATCATCACAAGTGGTTATATGTGTCAATTTCTTAGGAGTGAATGGATAAAACTTTAATGGATGTGTGCTCAAGATAACTCGTTTGAAGTGTCTATGGTGGGGGTTTTGAGTCATAATCATGGGTCTAGGGCTCTATGTTAGTGTATTGAAGATAGTTATCAATGCCTTGATGTGTTGATTCTGTGTACAATCATGTACTTGGGGCTCTAAAAATGTATGAAAATTCCATTTACTAATTTGCTTGTTCTTTCTTCTAGCTGGCCCTTTGAGCATATGTCACTTGATTGATTTGAAACTTTTTAGCCTAAACATTTACCCAACCCAATGTAAGCCTAGTCATACCAGTGAAGATATCTCCATCCATATTCGACTATCCCATACTTTCACTCATACAGATCCCAAATCTTGAAAATATTGAAAATAGAAACTTCTCTTGAACTTTCAAAAATTATTCATTAAAATCATCATCGACTCCCATTGACATCACAAATTTGGGCTAAAGGTGAAAGGAAAGGGATGATTTTCACACTTGGAATCAAGGAAGATTCTAGTAAGTATATGTTCATTACATGTGGGGCATCTAAAATTGCATCTGTTGATCTATGGCATAAAAGAATGGGCTAACTTAATGTTTAGAAGCTCAGGAATATGCAAAAGGATGAAGTTGTTAGAGGACTTAAGCTTCACCACACCCAACTTGCATGAGGTATGTGAAGCATGTCAATTTGGGAAGCTGTCTAGGAGGCCTTTAAAGCCATCAAGCTCTGTGGCTCCTAGGGTTTTGGATTTTATCCACATAGATGTATGGGGACCATCAAGAGAGCCATCACATGTAGGTAACATGTAATTTGTAACCTTTATTGATGATTTATCTAGAAAGATTTGGTTGTATATCATCAAGCACAAGAGTGATGTGTTTGATACATTCAAAAGGTTCAAGGCACCAGTTGAGAATGAAACAAGTCACAGCATCAAAACTCTAAGATCATATGGTGGAGGAGAGTGCTTCTCTAATGATTTTACCAAGTTATTGCAAGATGAAGGGATACAAAGGAAATATACATGCATGTATACCTCTCGATAGACTGGTATTTGCAAAAGAAAAAATAGATAGATTGTAGAGGTAGCTAGATGCATGTTAAATGGTTCCAAATAGACATTAAAAATGCTTTTATAAATGGTGATCTTGAAGAGACTATTTACATGCAATAACCCATGGGATATGAGGACTGTAGAAACCCTAATTTTATATGCAGACTCAAGAAAGCTTTGTATAAACTCAAGCAAGCACCAAGGGCATGGAATCAAAGGCCTGTTGAGTACCTTATTAGATGTGGATATACAACAAGTGATGCTGATACTTCACTTTATGTAAAAGGCTTAATGAGAAGTTTGTGTACATATGCATATATGTTGATGATTTAATCATAATAGGTGATGATGGTGCATGTATCAAGGATATCAAAGCCAACTTGGGCATGGAATTTAAATTTGAGGTCTTAGTGTGCTAAAATCCTTCTTAGACATCAAGATTGTATATTATAGGTTTCGTATGAGTGGTTGTAAGCCACTAAGACAACAAATGGATTGCAATGTCAAGTTGAGCGTAGACCAAGGTGATAAGCCCAAGGATGAGCATGTATATAGAACTTTGATTGGATCATTAAATTAGCTACCATTAATAGATTTGACCTATCTTATAGAGTTAAAGTGCTCTCACAATTCATGCATGCACCCACACTTGATTACTTGAATGTAGGTAGAAGGATTCTAAGTTACATCAAAGGTACAATCAATGAAGGCCTCTATTATGCATATGATTGTGATTTGAAACTAAAAGGTTAAGTATGTTGAATGGGCTAGCTCCAAGGATGATAGAAGGAGTACTTGCAGATACATAGTGATGCTTGGGAAGAATTATGTATCATGGATGTTAAAAAAACAACCCACATTTGCATTGTCTTCTATAGAGGTAGAATATAGGGCTCTTGCTCAACTCACATGTGAGGTAATGTGGTTTAAAAAGCTCTTAAAAGATTTGGATATTCAACATTGGCATTGTTCCATTGCTTGGAGATAATATCTCAAGTATCTACCTTGCAAAGAATCCAATGTCGGATGATAGGAGCAAGCATATAGAAGTGCATTATCACTTCATAAGAGAAAAGATTGTGGATAAGGAGGTGGATATTCAACACGTCAACACCAATGAGAAAATTGCATAACTTCTTACAAAGATCTTGGATGCAAAGAGGATGGAAAATATCAAACACATGATAAATATGAAGGAAGCAACCCCGACACTTGAAATCAAAGAATAGTATAATATAGTCCATCTGCTACAATCATCGGTGAATGATACATAATCCCTAGATCTAGGAATTGAAGGTTCCTTGCTTGGTCCCCATACATCTATATGAACCAAATCCAATAGGTGTCCATGTATGTAGCCTTTCTTGGTGAAGGGTTTCATGTGTGACTTACCAAATTGACAAGGACTACATTTCTAAATCATATGTTGTTTTGATATATTTGGTAGTCCAAGTACACTTTGGTCCCTATTGATTTGTTTGAGGGCTCTTTCACCTATGTGAGCTAATCTCTTGTGCCAAATATCTAACTCTAATAAATTTTGGATACCATAATTGAACAATGCAATGTTCTTGGTGTCTTGGAGCTCAAAGTTGAACAATCTATTTGATTTTTCTCCTCTTGCTATCTTCTTGAATCCGTGATGTGGGTCTTTAAAAAATGCTTCTTGCTTTGTGAATTTGACCTGCAAACCCTTCTCAACAATCTGTCCTACACTTATCAGGTTCTTGGTAATAATTGGCACATACAATACTCTACTTAGTAAGTTCATATTTTCATATGAAGTTTTCACCATTAGGGTGAAAAATGGCAAAAAAAGGTTGTGTAAGGATTTCAATTAGTTGTACTTATTTTGGATAAATTTTGTCAAATCGTTTCAAAAGATTCCATGTAGGTTCGTTTAAAAAGTATCTTATGCAAATATATTAGTTTTTGAAGAGAGAAAGTTCGTGTGATAATCATGAAAAGTGATATACCTCAAAGTTTGTGCTCATTGGGCATTCACCAAATTTCAAGTCTCCCTCTTGTTCTTTGACCTATATAATGTGTGTTTAGGATGTTCTACACTTTTCTACACTTTTTTAATCTACTCTCCATAGCAGATCTACTTCTTTCTTTCTCATAATTCTAGACAGTTTCACCATGGAGAACCTCAATCCAAACGTGCTCACTAAGCTTTCACCCAGCTGGAATCTATGCGATAAGTTCCATATCAACATTGCAATGAGTCGTGAGTATGCAACAAGAAAGGTATTCCAAAGATCTCTTCAATCTTGTGAAGTTGATGGATTGCAAAAAGAATGCAAAAAACATATCAACATATGGGTAGATTGATCTGTTTATTTGATTGATCCAAAAACTGGAAGGTATCCACATTTTCATAATCTTCCTGATCTGATTAGATTTGTAGGAGATGGAGATGACAATTTATGTGGCTAGTGTTCAAAGCTTTGTGAGTTTTCAAAGAGCTATATGCAATATATAAACTATCTGCAAAATGTACTACATCAAAGAGACTTGCATTAGAGGGATATAGAAAAAAAGTTTTTGCATTTGTCTTTTTAGTTAGAAGCTTTCAAAAAAAATGAAAGAAACTCCTACAGGATTGAGAATGTGGTCAAAATGAGTAAAACCTTTTTTGGATTTGATTGAAAAATCTAGCCAAAAGAAAAAGAGAATGAAAATTGTAAGAGATCATGTAACAAATGTGCTAGGTTTAAACATGTTGAGCATTTTTGAGCACGTTCATTTTTGTAATGAAATTATGATTCAAAATGATGTTTTGTGACTCGTGAAATTGAATGAAAATGTATGCTTGAAATGGTTTATTTTTCAAAAACTCATGAAATAAAATGAAGTTATTGCTAGAACCATCTCAAATTTAGGAGGTTTGTGATGGAGTTGGAGTCAGTAGAAAGGGTTATAGAGAAATTTCAAAAGTTTAGTGTGAATTTCTTAAATTTAATACAGTAAAATGCTTTGGATTGCCTAGAGCTCATCCTCTAGGAAAGTATTGACTATGCTTGAATAAGAAGATCACATCTATATTTGGTGATTATATAAACACATTCATGAAAACATGCCTTATGTGGTAGGGAAACAAACCTTAGATTTTACTTACAATGCATTTAAAAATATATGGATACATATTATAAGTCTTCAGACATACATGGTTCAATTCTATGATATAAAAGAACATGAATGTTCTGGCCTTTTGAATTTTGTAATAAAACTTGATGAAGCTAAAATAAAAAAACATCAAAAGATGGAGAGAATAAGTGTTGCACTAATGAATGGAGCTTTGGACTATAGCCTTGGGAAGTAGAGACTCTCAAAGTACAATAAAAAATGTAGTTATGGTAGGTTGGGTATGCTCAAGTTCCATATGAGAATCATAAAACACTTAAGTGGTTATAAAAGGCATCATTTAGGAGAATTGTTGAATGTTAACCACTACAGAAGCTCTAAAATTGAGTGGCATTTGAGTGGAGACTTAAAGGCTCTAAAATGCATGTGTGGTATAGGGGGGGGTGAAAATTGTAAGTACCCTTATTTGTACTGCATGCAAAGTCTAGGTACAAGAGGATGGATTGCTAGAACTGAGATGGAGGAATCTCTTTTCACACAAAATGTTAATCTACATAATTACTCATCATCTATCATGATTTGGGATCCTTGTTGGAGTTAGACGTCTGCGGAAGCATGCGAAAAACACAAGGAAGAAGAAGAAGAAGCTTGGAGCACAACACACAATACTGAATGTATTACCACTAGAATGTACAAAGATAAGTAGCCATTAGAGCAATAGGTGTATATACAAGCTAGGGGAAAAAAAACTTCCTAAAGAGGGAAAAAAATGCCCCGGCGTTCCTAGAGGGTTCACACACATCACTACCTAAATATATCAACAAATCCCCTTGGGAGTGATGCGGTGAACAAGTAGCTGGCACTCATGTATAAGGAAGTGCCATGCTATGTGGAAATCACTCCACAAAAGGAAGTAAGCCCAAAGCTTTGCGGAAAGCTTCAAACTTCTCCTTAGGCAGAGCCTTCGTAAAAAGGTCTGCAATGTTCTCTTGCGTGGGCACATATGCCAAGCTGGTCTCCCCAACAGAGAACCTCTCCTTGACATAATGATAATGCACCTCAATGTCTTTAATGCAAGCATGGAACAAAGGGTTCCTCGCAACTGCCAATGTGCTCTAACTATCAATGAAGATGGTGGTGGCAGAAGACTGACCAACATCCAAATCAGACATAAGGCATTGGAGCCACAACACTCAACAATCACGGTGAAAGCTGCCCTATACTCAGGCTCACAATTGGAAGTGGCCACAGTAGGCTGCTTCTTGCTCAACCAAGATATACATGAGCTATCAACCATGAAGCAAAGGCCACTAGTGGACACACGAGTGTCATAGCAACCAACCTAGTCTGAGTCAGAAAAAGCATGCAAATCTGGTGGTAGTGATCCCCCCTTGGGATAAAACAAGCCAAGTAGTCGAGTACCACTCAAGTAGTGAAAGATGCGCTTAATCGCTTGCCAATGCTTGACACCTGGGCAATGCATAAACCTGCTCATCTATGAGACATAAAACTGAATATCTGGCCGACTAATGCATAAGTAAATCAGGCATCCAACAACTTGCTGATAGAGGATAGCATCAAATGCATCTCCAACATCATGAAGACTCAATCGTAAACCTACCTCCATAGGAGTGGCAATAGGCTTACAATCTTCAAGGCCAAAAGGCTGCAATAATATGTCAATATATTTCATTTGACACAAAGCCATTCCACCATCAACTTGCATAAACTGAATGCCCAAATAGTGATGCAAATCTCCCAAATCTACATCAGAAATGGGATGATCTACATCATCACATGAAACTTGCAAAGGTAGAGAAGTTGCCTCATTAGGACCAGCACTAGACTGTCCACCTATAAAAAGAGGCAGCAAAGTATCATACATGTCTTTGGAGCTAACATATGTCTCCTTAATACACGAAAGCAATGGCTGAATAACATCTTTCACAAAAATAATATCAAGGCTAACCATAATGAATTTAGTATGTGGATGATATAGACGATAGCCTTTACTTTCAGAACTGTACCCAACAAAAATACATTTTATTGCTTTATCATACAAATTTATGCGATGTTGTCTAGGCACTAAGGCATATGCCAAACAACCAAAAACATGCAGATGAGCAACAAATGGCTTGGAATCATGCCAAGCCTCATATGGAGTGATAGACTGCAGTGCTTTAGTGGGACACCTGTTAAGTACATATGCTACACACATGACAGCCTCAAGCCAGAAACTATGTGGTAAAGCCTGACTCTTGACCATACACCTTGCCATATCCATGAGTGACTTGTTCTTTCGTTCAACAACTCCATTCTAATGAGGTGCATACGGCATGGTACACTAGTGTTTCATCCCACGTTCAACCAGAAATGCATTAAAATCAAAAGATATATATTCCCCCCCTTGATCAGAACGAAGGGTGCCCATTTTACATGCTGATAGATTTTCAACCAAAACCAAAAACTCTTTGAAGCACATGAACACTTTGGACTTTGCCATCAATGGATATACCCATGCATGCCTAGAAGAATCATCGATGAAAGTCATGAAGTAAAGATAATTTCCAAAAGAAGGTGTCTGCATAGGACCACATGCATCACTATGTGCAAGCTGCAACTTTTGAGTTACCCAAACTGAACCATCTTTTGGAAAGGAGGAATGCTGCATTTTGCCCAAAATACAGCCTTCACAAACATGTTTTGAGGGTGCCTTAAGTTTGGGCAAAGAGGAAACCATTTCAGATTTCTACAGGCATAGCAAACTAGCAAAATTTAAATGACCAAAGTGTGCATGCCAAAGCTTTGCATCTGACATAGCCTGAGAATCATGTACTTCAGATGCCAAATCATTTACAGATCTTTCATAGTGTATGAGCTTATAAAACCCACAACAAAAAATGCCTGAAGCAATAATCATGCTCCCATTTAACAGATCATGAACTATACATCTATCATCAAAAAATTTCACAACCAAGCTAATCTTGGCTAATGCAAAAACTGATAACAGATTCTTCTTGATCCCTGACACAAACAAAGCATCTGACAAAGTGAAAGAACTACCATCAACAGTAGTCAAAATGATCTTACCAACTCCCATAACATGATAAGAGGAGTTGCTAATGCATATAACAGTATTCACTGTAGGGGCAGGCTCGAGTGAAGAGGAGAAACTGCACTGTGAGGTAATATGTTTGGTCGTCCCACTGTCAAAGTACCAAACATCTGAGTCTACTGCAAACATGCACTGCTCATGAGAAGATGGGTCAAAATTGCAAATAGTAGTAAATACCCATTCTTCTTCTTGCACAAGATTAGCAGACTCTATTTTTGGTGTAGAGGCCTCTGCAACAACCATTCCAGAATCTTTCTTCTTTGCCTCTTTAACATCCAAATTTGGATGGTTGTTTATGATATGATCATTTCCTTTATAGTACTTTCAAAATAATTTCTACTTTTCTGATTTAATTTCAGATTTCATCTGTCTTCCCTCTTCGATTGTGCGGAATTAGCAGATTTCTGCTTACTAGTTGAAGAGTTCCATTTTCCTTTGCCCTTGTGACTAACCAAGAAAGCTTGATCTGCAACATACATAATGGACCTGTTCTGCCTGGACTGATCTTCTTGAAAAAAAAATAGAGACTAACTCCTCAAATGACAAGGCATTTGGATTGTCGTTCATCATCAACCGAAGAGTAGATGCAAAACTTTGATATAAATCAAGAAGACCATTCATCAGATCTTGAATGTGTCTCTTTCCTTGCGTCTGGAGGAACATATTTCTCCTTCATATTTTTCAACATGCCAGGCGTAACTATCTCATCATCAATATCTGAATCAGACATGTACATATCTTTCCTTTTCTCTTTTCTTCTTGCATAGTCCTTTGCATTTTCACTCCATGATGTTTGTAGGAAACTCATATGAAACATAGTTTTCACTTTCTTCATGGTCAAAATGTCTACGACTTGTTCTTGGTTCATCATGAACATTGTGCATAGAATCATCCATATCATTCTCTATCACAACCATGTCTTTGGGTGCGTACCATGATGCATTCTCATCAAATATAACATCTCTACTCATTATACATTCTTTTGTAACAAGATTATAAAATCTATATCCTTTCTTCTCTTCTGAGTATCCAAGAAATATGCACTTTTCAGATTTAGCCTAAAACTTGTGTCTCAACTGACTAGGCACATGTGCATAACAAATGCTTCCAAAAACTAGTAAATAGCTCACATTTGGCTTATGCTTCCATAGCCTCTCATAAGGAGTGAGATCATGAACCATGCCTGTTGGAGCTCTATTTATAACATGCACATCCGTATGACAAGCTTCTGCCCAAAACATATCTGGCATTTTCTTTCCATTCAACATGGCTCTAGCAACTTCCTCAATCACACGATTTTTACGTTCTGCAATACCATTTTGCTGTGGTGTGTATCTACAAGATACTTGCCTTCTGATTCCATGATCACTGAGGTATTGATCAACTTCTCTTGAGATATATTCTCCCCCTCAATATGATCATAGGCATTTTATATACATTCCCAATAGCTTTTCAACCATATTTTTGAATCTCACAAAGCACTCAAAAACTTCACTCTTATGCTTCAGGAAATAAATCCATGTATATCAGCTATAATCATCAATGAATATCAAAAAATATAGTGAGCCACCAACTGATTTTGTTCTAGCAAGTCCAATCACTATGGATTAGCTCTAGAGGTCTCCTTCTATGCATTTCTCTTCTTGGAAACTTCATACGTTGATGTTTTCCAAATGTGCATGCTTCACATATTCTTTCAAATTTTAAATGAACAAATCTTGGTAATTCATGCACTAAACTTTGCTTTTCCATAGACTTTAATTTCCTCAAATTGATATGACCAATTCGTTTATGCCACAATTCTGCTATATCTGAGAATTCACTATTCTTGGCATACATGTTCTCATAAAAGGGTGTACCCATGTCATGTTGAGATATCAAGCTCAACATGTGATGATCTAGGATGACATGTATTAGTTTTTCATTTCTCTGACATGTATAGTGGTCATGCCAATATATGTTAGGGATACTTCATTGAGCTTTATTAGATTTATCTATCGAGAGTGATGGCACATTTGTTTCTTGCCAGCTCACTCATTTGTGGACATTAGGTTTTTCCTTATGTACTGGTCTTTATATCTTGCACTGGCTGTATTCTTGTTTTAGGTAATTCTTGTACATTCCTTTTTATGTAATAGAAGAAGAAGAAGAAGAAGATTATTCTTCCTTGCCTCAATTTGAGTGTGTGCTTCTCTTTGATTTTGAGGGTGTGTGTGTGAGCTCTCTTCCTTATCTTCTTCCTCGTGACATGGTATCAGAGCCAACATGGCTATAGAGAGCTCGTGGAGAAGGCGAGGGTGAAGAGTATGCGGCAAGGCGTGGAGAAGATGCAATTCACAAACGACCTCCGTTTGCTACGAAAATCGGCATGAAGCTAGAAGACCTCAAAATATTTTCAAGAGTTAACCCTTTAGGGTCACATTTTTTTGTCAGATCAAAGTTTTGAAGACATTTCGACCTCTGTTTTGAACCCACAAGGTGGGGCCCACAGAAAAATTAGGTCAGTTTTAGAAACTATAACTTGCACTGTGTTCGGCAACACTCATATATTCCAAATCTAGAATTTCAAGAGATTCCGTCTACTGCTGGTACATGAAAATTGTGTTCATTACATGTGGGGCATCTAAAATTGCATCTCTTGATCTATGGCATAAAAGAATGGGCTAACTTAATGTTTAGAAGCTCAGGAACATAAAATGGAAACATAAACTTAAGAGAATGAATCCAAAATGATAAGAAAAAAAAGCTAAGATTTATCCTATGCTCTCATACCATGTTGAAATGACACAAAACTATTCCTAATCTACTTAACAACATGAATCTACCAAGCTATGGAGGAAGAAATGAAAGATAACAAAAACAAGATGAATTAAGTAAAATGGAAATAACTTACATAAGATGCTTTTAGGAGATGGAGACTCCATGAGGAGAGTGTGGGCACTCTTTCCAAGAGCTTGAGTGAATGTGTTTGTGAGTGTGAAGTGAGGCCCCCCTATATGGAGTTGAGGGCAAAAATCCTTGCATGTGGGATAAATGGACTTGCAAGACAATGAATCCATACTTGATGGTGGATCATGAAACTCTCAACAGCCCGGCTCCATGTGATGACCCTTTTTTTTTAATGTGGGGAACTAGTGACATATAGGATCACTTAGTCCATTGGGTTTTTATATCTAAGAACATGTGGGATCCTTAGACATAGCTTGGACATATGGATCCATGGTGTGTAGGACATATGGCATCCGTGGGATCTTGGGACATATGAGATCCCAAGACATATACTTTGACATTTGGGATCCAAGTGGTTTTGTTGGGATCTAGAGACATATGGGATCCCTCAACTTATGGAGGGTTTGGAACATGGGGTAGGTAGTGCTTTGTTCATACTTTTGCCTCCTTTGAGCATTGTTCTTTTTGTTGTTGTAGCCTTCGTGGGATCCGCTGATGGGATGTTACGTAAGGTCCTCTTCTTGTGGAATCCTTATTGTTGATTGTGCCTTCTCCTTTGATGCTTGCTTCATGTTGTGACATCTTGGACCTCTTGTTAGCATGCACTTATTGTTGCTTTGTTGACACCATGGGATGGGTTACCCTTGAGAGAAATGTGGTCTTCCTTTGAGCACCTTGAGAGAAGAGGGAAACACATCAAAAGATAAGAATTTTAATGCTTGTTTTATATGTTGCAATGTATCTCTATTCCATGCATCCACAGGGAGGCGAGACTCGATGGCAGTGTTCTCCAAATTGGAGGTGAAACATTAAACGCAAGCTGACGAGGAGATGGAGTACCGCAATTCTAACAAGACTACGAGCGTAGCTTTTAGGACAGCTTTGACTACATGAAAGAGACCTTGTAATTGCACCTACAATAGGAGTTTGAGTTGACGTTGGTAGCTGCACCTTAAGAAGACGTTGTAGCTGCACCTACAGTAGGAGTTTGAGTTGGCGGCCTGCGTGTAGCTGCATATGTAGAAAATGGTGTTGTAGACAATGGGTTCTTATCGGAAGCAGATGCCATATCCTATTATTGCCACATCTCAATTCTGTGTTATTGCCAAGTGTGCTATGTCACCAAGCATGCCGTAGCTCTCTCTCTCTCTCTGATTGAGGCTGCTTTGCCATGGAGTTCTCTTCACCTTTTGGTTCTTCACACCCTGAAGGGCTTTGGTGTGTAGAACAAGAGGAGGAAGGAGAAGGTGGAACGAGAGAGAAGAGAGGAGAGACGCGTGGACATGCGTGGGAGCCTCAAAACCCACATAATGAACTCTCTTGAGGCAATGCTCTATATATGATGTATATATATGAATATGGGGGTAAGGTCACATGACCCTTACATCCCCAACAATCTCCCACTTAAGGGTCAATGTGACCATAAGTGGTAACATATACAAAGAATGATGTAGGACTATACAATAATGTACAGGAAGAGTCCAGATCTCTACCCATACCAGATCAGCCTACACCAACCGCCTCGAACAAGGTGTATCTATGTACCTCAAATTGCTCTAGACTCATATCAATAAGAGTTGAGCTCACATTTGACTGATGCATGAACTGATGAAGTTCCTGCAAAGCTCCCACTCGCTCTATGCCTGTGTCAATCATCGAACGACTGACAAATCCAAGTGCAAATGCTCCAATAGCAACTGCGATGTCTGGTCTCAAGCATAACAGCTCGTACATCAGACTCCCGAATGCTGACGAAACATGTGCCATCCTGCCTAATCTAAGTATGCCAGCCATGCGTGTATCCAAGGCATCCAAAGCACCATCATCAAGACCAACATGTCCTGACATATCTGTGTCAACATCTGGCATGAGCGAATCCAAGAATGACTGCATAAAAGCTGACTCATCAGCATCCAAATCAGCCATCCTCTCAACCAAGGATGTGTCTAGCTGTGCACCCTGAGAGCTAGTATGCTCTGGGATACACTGTGTATCATAAGAGCTATCCTGCTCTACCACACCAAGTATATCATCATGCTCCACATGAGCTAACTGCACAACATCAACACCAAGATCAAACTGATGATCAAACTCTAACTGAGTATCATCACAATGCTGTACGTGAGCATCCATATCATGCTCTAAAGCATCTAAGTGATCATAAAAAGTGTGCTCCATAAAAGCATCCATATGATCAACAAAATCATGCTCTATATAAGCATCATGAGAATCTAAAGCATGCTCTACATGTGCATCCATCTGAGCATCTGAATCATGCCATACATGTGCATCAAGAATGTCCATAGACCTATCTATAGGTAGACAAAATGAGACATGACGAGTCTCACATCGCACATAAGGCTGAACTCCCACTGAGACAAGACTGTCTCTCACATGAAGTACCTGCAGTGGATACATGTGCCCAATCTTGGCACCTCTGACAAGCATAAGCTGTCCCAACTGCAACTGAAAATGATGATCACCAAGGAATGCATAATATCTGCTCTCTCCTAACTGGCTAACTGAAATCAAGCTCCTAGGGAATGAAGGTACATAGTATACATGTCTAAGCATAAGTGATGCTCCACTAGGTAGCATAAGGCATACATCTCCTGCACCCTCAATGTCATATGCCGTACCATCGGACAAGTGCACACATCCATAACTCTCACCTGAGAATCGACAAAACCACTCACGATATGGAGTAACATGAAAACTGGCTAATGCATCAAGCAACCAAGCCATATGTGTGCTATCCAATGTAGAAGAGGAATCCTGAGATGAACCATAGGAGAAAGTGATATCACCATCACTGGCATAATCAACTACCA
Organism: Ceratopteris richardii; assembly: GCA_020310875.1. Lineage (NCBI taxonomy): Eukaryota > Viridiplantae > Streptophyta > Polypodiopsida > Polypodiales > Pteridaceae > Ceratopteris > Ceratopteris richardii. The sequence continues at coordinate 171,421,510 of CM035423.1, read as the reverse complement.
TAAACTCTCCTGAAATCACTACTTGACCTTCATCATGTCTAATGATATATATTTCAAATAATAAAAACTGTGATGACGATTAGGGGAAAAAGATAATGATGATAATGTTAAATGAAGGATTATAATCATGGGTAAGAAAGAATGAAGGTAGTGCCTAAAAGCACTCTTAAGTAGAGATTATAGAGGGAGGAAGGGAGGGAGATTATAAAAGCACTCTTAACTTATGCTCTAACACCATGTTGAAATGACAAATAATTTTTCCTAATCTACTTAACAACATGAAGCTACCAAGCTATGGACGAAGAAATGAAAGATAAAAAAACATGATAAATTATTTAAAATGCAAACGACTTACATAAGATGCTCTATGAGCATGGAGAATCCATTAGGAGAGTGGGCACTCTTGCCAAGAGCTTGTGTGAATGTGCTTGTGGGAGTGAGGTGAGGCCCTCCCTATATGGAGTTGGGTAAACCTCTTGCATGAGGGATAAATGGACTTACATGAGAATGAATTAGACTTGGACAAAAGGGTGGAGTATGGAACTCCTAACACCCCCTTCATGTGATGACCCCATTGTTTTAAATGTGGGGAAATAGTGACATATGGGATCCTTTATTCCATTGGGTTTTGAGATTTAAAAACATATGGGATCTTTAGATATAGCTTGGATATATGGCATCCAAGTGTGGAACATATGGCATCCAAGTGTGGGACATATGGCATCCAAGTGTGGGACATATGGCATCCCTTGGATTTTAGCTCCATTGACATATGGGAACCATGGTTTGTGGGACATATAGCATCCCTGGGATCTTAGGATGTACAAGATCCCAATACATAAACTTGAACATTTAGGATCTAAGTGGTTTTGTTGGGGTCTAGAGACATACGGGATCCCTAGACATATAGAGGGTTTATAACATGTAGTACATAGTGCTTTATTTGTCCTTTTACCTCCTCTGATATTTGCTTCATGTTGTGACAGTGTGGTCCTCTTCTTAGAATGCCTTTATTCTTGCTTTCTTGAGAGCTTTGGAGGTGATACACTTGAGAGAAATGTGGCCTTCTTTTGATACCTTGAGAGAAGAAGGAAAACAAAAAGATAAGAATTTTAATGCTCATATGGAAGATCTTACCATTTTTTTTAATACATGGCAGGGTTTAGTCCTCCTTGCATGTGAGGAAAACCTCCTTACATGTGGGATATGTTACACTTATGTGTTCCTTGAGCAGCCTTGATGTGAACCTTTTCTCTATACATGGGAACATTTTACTCTAGTGTTGGTAAGAAGTATTTTCCCCATTATACTGCATACATGTTACACTCATATGTAGTGGTACTTTGTACTTAGGTATATTATTAAGAGCTTACTTTAACGCTATTCATCATCAATACAGAGAGTTATTCCATCCATCCATTGTCTTTGTGTGTCATTGAGTTTGTGTTCCATGTGTGTGCTTCTTGTGTGTTTCTTGCACTTCTACACACACCCAACAAATTCATATCATGGTTGCATTAGTTACCCAATGAGGTTGGAAAGTACATCACTTGGACATTAAAAAAAAAAAATCTTGAATGGTGATTTGCAAAAAGAGGTTTATGTGAAGGAACCTCTTGGATTTTCCATGAGATGGCAAGAACATATGATTTTTCTCTTGCATAAAGCCTTGTATGGTCTCAAGCAAGATTCATGTGCATGGTATGACAAAATCCATAAGCACTTGATTGCTCTTTGCTTCACATGTAGTCCCACTAAAATCGCACTCTATGTATGTAGAGATGGGGCTAATCTTATAGTGCTTGTTCTTTATGTTGTTGTCATACTCTTGAGTGGTTCATGTGATGCAAAGCTTGAAATCCTTATGCATGATTTGCAACATACTTTTGATGTCACTTACCTTGGTCTTTTGCATCTAATTTGCTGTCATGGAAAGTTTGCACTAGCCATTTTGGCATAGTTTTTACCCCCTCAATATCAACTCTCTCATCAACAAGTGCATTATTTAAATCTGCATAAGAAATGGGATGATCTACATCATCACATGAAACTTGCAAAGGTAGAGAAGTTGCCTTATTAGGACTAGCACTAGACTGTCCACCTATAAAAAGAGGCAGCAAAGTATCATACATGTCTTTGGAGCTAACAGATGTCTCCTTAATATATGAAAGCAATGGCTGAATAACATCTTTCACAAAAATAACATCACGGCTAACCAGAATGAATTTAGTCTGTGGATGATATAGACAATAGCCTTTACTTTCAGAACTGTACCAACAAAAATACATTTTATTGCTTTATCATACAATTTTATGCGATGTTGTCTAGGCACTAAGGCATATGCCAAACAACCAAAAACATGCAGATGAGCAACAAATGGCTTGGAATCATGCCAAGCCTCATATGGAGTGATAGACTGCAGTGCTTTAGTGGGACACCTGTTAAGTACATATGCTACACACATGACAACCTCAAGCCAAAAACTATGTGGTAAAGCCTGACTCTTGACCATACACCTTGCCATATCCATGAGTGACTTGTTCTTTCGTTCAAAAACTCCATTTTGTTGAGGTGCATACGGCACTGTACATTGGTGTTTCATCCCACGTTCAACCAGAAATGCATTAAAATCAAAAGATATATATTCCCCCCCTCGATCAGAACAAAGGGTGCCCATTTTACATGCTGACAGATTTTCAGCCAAAATTGAAAACTCTTTGAAGCACATGAACACTTTAGCCGAAACTGAACCATCTTTTGGAAAGGAGGAACGCTGCATTTTGCCCAAAATACAGCCTTCACAAACATGTTTTGAGGGTGCCTTAAGTTTGGGCAAAGAGGAAACCATTTCAGATTTCTAAAGGCGTAGCAAACTAGGAAACTTTAGATGACCAAAGCATGCATGCCAAAGCTTTGCATCTAACATAGCCTGAGAATCATGTACTTCACATGCCAAATCATTTACAGATCTTTCATAGTGTATGAGCTTAAAAAACCCACAACAGAAAATGCCAGAAGCAATAATCATGCTGCCATTTGACAGATCATGAACTATACATCTATCATCAAAAAATTTCACAACCAAGCTAATCTTGGCTAATGCAAAAACTGATAACAGATTCTTCTTCATCCTTGACACAAACAAAGCATCTGACAAAGTGAAAGAGCTACCATCAACAGTAGTCAAAATGATCTTACCAACTCCCATAACATGATAAGAGGAGTTGCTAACGCATCTAACAGTATTCGTTGTAGGGGCAGGCTCGAGTGAAGAGAAGAAACTGCACTGTGAGGTAATATGTTTGGTCGCCCCACTGTCAAAGTACCAAACATCTGAGTCTTCTGTAGACATGCACTGCTCATGAGAAGATGGGTCAAAACTGCAAATAGTAGTAAATGCCCATTCTTCTTCTTGCACAAGATTAGCAGACTCTGTTTTTGGTGTAGAGACCTCTACAACAACCATTCTAGACTCTTTCTTCTTTGCCTCTTTAGCATCCAATTTTGGATGGTTCTTTATGATATGATCATTTCCTTTACAGTACTTTCAAAATAATTTCTACTTTTCTGATTTAATTTCATCTGTCTTCCCTCTTCGATTGTGCAGAATTGCAGATTTCTGCTTACTAGTTGAAGAGTTCCATTTTCCTTTGCCCTTCTGACTAACCAGGAAAGCTTGATCTGCAACATACATAATGGACCTGTTCTGCCTGGACTGATCTTCTTGCACAAAAAATAGAGACTAACTCCTCAAATGACAAGGCATTTGGATTGTCGTTCATCATCAATCAAAGAGTAGATGCAAAACTTTGATATAAATCAGGAAGACCATTCATCAGATCTTGAATGTGTCTCTTTCCTTGCGTCTGGAGGAACATATTTCTCCTTCATATTTTTCAACATGCCAGGCGTAACTATCTCATCATCAATATCTGAATCAGACATGTACATATCTTTCCTTTTCTCTTTTCTTCTTGCATAGTCCTTTGCATTTTCACTCCATGATGTTTCAGGTGTAGGAAACTCATATGAAACATAGTCTTCACTTTCTTCATGGTCAAAATGTCTATGACTTGTTCTTGGTTCATCATGAACATTGTGCATAGAATCATCCATATCATTCTCTATCACAACCATGTCTTTGGGTGCGTACCATGATGCATTCTCATCAAATATAACATCTCTACTCATTATACATTCTTTTGTAACAGGATTATAAAATCTATATCCTTTCTTCTCTTCTGAGTATCCAAGAAATATGCACTTTTCAGATTTAGCCTGAAACTTGTGTCTCAACTGACTAGGCACATGTGCATAACAAATGCTTCCAAAAACCAGTAAATAGCTCACATTTGGCTTATGCTTCCATAGCCTCTCATAAGGAGTGAGATCATGAACCATGCCTGTTGGAGCTCTATTTATAACATGCACATCCGTATGACAAGCTTCTGCCCAAAACATATCTGGCATGTTCTTTTCATTCAACATGGCTCTAGCAACTTCCTCGATCACATGATTTTTACGTTCTGCAACACCATTTTGCTGTGGTGTGTATCTACAAGATACTTGCCTTCTGATTCCATGATCACTGAGGTATTGATCAACTTCTCTTGAGATATATTCTCCCCCTCAATATAATCATAGGCATTTTATATACATTCCCAATAGCTTTTCAACCATATTTTTGAATCTCACAAAGCACTCAAAGACTTCACTCTTATGCTTCAGGAAATAAATCCATGTATATCGGCTATAATCATCAACGAATATAAAAAAATATAGTGAGCCACCAACTGATTTTGTTCTAGCAGGTCCAGTCACTATGGATTAGCTCTAGAAGACTCCTTCTATGCATTTCTCTTCTTGGAAACTTCATACGTTGATGTTTTCCAAATGTGCATGCTTCACATACTCTTTCAAAGTTTAAATGACCAAATCTTGGTAATCCACGCACTAAACTTTGCTTTTCCATAGACTTCAATTTCGTCAAATTGATATGACCAATTCGTTTATGCCACAATTCTACCATATCTGAGAATTCACTATTCTTGGCATACATGTTCTCATAAAGGGGTGTACCCATGTCATGTTGAGTTATCAAGCTCAACATGTGATGATCTAGGATGACATGTATTAGTTTTTAATTTCTCTGAGATGTATAGTGGTCATGCCAATATATGTTAGGAATACTTCATTGAGCTTTATTAGATTTATGTACCGAGAGTGATGGCACATTTGTTTCTTGCCAGCTCACTCATTTGTGGACATTAGGTTTTTCCTTATGTACTGGTCTTTATATCTTGCACTTGTTGTATTCTTGTTTTAGGTCATTCTTGTACATTTCTTTTTATGTAATAGAAGAAGAAGAAGAAGAAGAAGAAGAAGAAGAAGAAGAAGAAGATTATTCTTCCTTCCCTCAATTTGAGTGTGTGCTTCTCTTTGATTTTGAGAGTGTGTGTGTGAGCTCTCTTCCTTATCTCCTTCCTCGTGACATGGTATCAGAGCCAACATGGCTATAGAGAGCTCGTGGAGAAGGCGAGGGTGAAGAGTATGCAGCAAGGTGTGGAGAAAATGCAATTCACAAACGACCTCCGTTTGCTACGAAAATTGGCATGAAGCTAGAAGAACTCAAAATATTTTCAAGAGTTATCCCTTTAGGGTCACTTGTTTTTGTCAGATCAAAGTTTTGAAGACATCTCGATCTCTGTTTTGAACCCACAAGTGGGGCCCACAGAAAAACCAGGTCAGTTTTAGAAACTGTAACTTGCACTGTGTTTGACAACACTCATATATTCCAAATCTAGAATTTCAAGAGATTCCGTCTACTGTTGGTACATGAAAATTGTGTTTTTCTAAGATCAAACTATCATGTCATAGTGCGACAGTGTTCAAGCAGAAGTGCAGTATATTTAGACATTAAGATCTGATGGAGGATGTGAATGCATGTCAAATGAGTTCAACAATTTTCAAAAAATTCATGGAATTCGACGTCAATTTCTTGCAGGTACACACCACAATAGAATGGCATTGCTGAGCATAAAAATAGACATATTGCAGAAATAGAAAGAGCCTTGAAAAGAATATGCCTCATTATTATTGGGTAGAAGCTGTTCATACTGCTATATACATCATGAACAAAACTCCGACTACTCCTGTACATCAAGTTACACCTGAAGAGAAGTTTAGAGGTAAAAAGCCAAACTTATCACATCTGAAAGTTTTTGGCTGTATTGCGTATGTACATGTTCCACATGAGCTGAGGATGAAGCTTGATCCAAAAGCAGAAAAATGTGTCTTCATTGGGTATTCCCTTGAGCAAAAGGGATATAAATGTTATAACACACTCATAGAATAGGTGAAGGTGAGCAAAGATGTGGTATTTGATGACATGTCAAGATTCTATATAGATGCCAAAGAAGGACTGAATCTTGAACCAAATGACAATGAAAATGCCAAAAAATCAAGTGCAAAATCTCAAGTTCTAAGTGGACCGGATGCATCACCAAGCAATAGTTCCAACTCAAACCCATGGAGTGGAAGATTGCGTGGAAATTTCAGTCTAGAAAATTCATCAAATACATCCAAGAAAGGTAAAGAAAAGCTTTCTACTGGTCATAAAACATGTGCAAGTTTTGAAGACATAGAAGTCTTATATATCTCACAATTACAAGGCCTGATTTAAGCTATACTGTTGGAGTTGAAAGTCAATTTATGTAGATTCCCAAGAAGCCACATTTGGTTGCTCTAAGCGTCATCTATGTTATCTGAGTGCTACTTTGGATTATGCATTGTTTTATGAAGTTGATGTAGATTTGCAGGTTCATGGATACACCGATGCAGATTGGGTTGGTAGTACTCTAGGTAGAAAATCTACTAGTGACGTTCTATTCTCACTTGGAGGTGCAACTATTACATGGAGCAGCAATAAGCAACCCACTGTTGTTTTGTCGAGTACAGAGGCTGAGTATAGAGGTGCTGCAATGGAAGCATGTGATGCTTCATGGCTGGAGATGCTACTTGCAGATTTAGGTGTGGAAGTGCAAAAGCCTATCACTATCTTAGCAACATACAGTTAGCACGGAACCCTGTTTTTCATGCCAAAAGAAAGCATATCGAGGTACATTATCACTTTATCAGAGAGAAGGTATTAGTAGGTGATATTGATCGTCTTTATGTGAGAACAGATGAGTAGGTTGCTGATATTTTCACCAAAGCACTTGGAGCTAAGAAGTTGAAGAATTTTTGGAAGATGCTTGGATTACAGGATATGTCATTGAGCTTGAGGAGGAGTGTTGAGATATCAAGCTCAACATATGATTATCCAGGATGACACGTATCAATTTTTCGTTTCTCTGACATGTATAGTGGTCACGCTGATATATGTCAGGGATACTTCATTGAGCTTTATTAGATTTATCTACCAAGAGTGATGGCACAATTGTTTCTTGCTAGCTCACTCGTTTGTGGACATTAGGTTTTTCCTTATGTACTGGTCTTTATATATTGCACTTGTTGTATTCTTGTTTTAGGTTATTCTTGTACATTCCTTTTTATGTAATAGAAGAAAAAGAAGAAGATTATTCTTCGTTGCCTTAATTTGAGTGTGTGCTTCTCTTTGATTGTGAGAGTGTGTGTGTGAGCTCTGTTCCTTATCTCCTTCCTCGTGACATGTCAAACGTGAATAATCTACCCATCTTCTTTCCATGACCAAGCAATTTTCCTCTTTTCCCATACTTGAAATCATGTATAAAACAACCATGTTTACTGAAAATTACTTCCATGTCTTGATCCACAAGTTGACCAACCAAAACTAAATTCTTTGTAATGCTAGACACAAGGCATCACTTAACGTGTTTCAAACACCATTTCTTTATACTATAAGCGGTACATTTCCAACATCGTTAATCAAATGTAAGGTATCATCACCAGTTGCCACATCTTCTTCAAAGAATCTTTTGACTCAAACCAATTTCCTATGCTCGTCATGTGATTTGTGCAACTAGACTCTATGTACCAGTTCATATCGTTTCGAGGTTTTGACATCCTATTCAACACATGCTCCATTGAAAACATATTATCTCTACCATAGTCTCTATATGAACTTTTAGCAGAGAAATTTCCATGTGTTGCATAATGGCTTCTACCTATTCCTCTATGACTATTCTGCTTATAGTAACAATCTTTCTCAAAATGGTCATACTTGCTGCAATGGTAACAGTTCCCAGGTGCCTGTGATCTTCCTCTACCTCTCGAGTTTGATCTTCCTCTACCTCTTGGCATATCCATTGTGTTTGCATTTCTAGAAGATGAATGTCCACGACTAGAACCTATTCCTCTATGCTGAAAGAGTGCATGATCTCTTGAATTGCCACTTCCTGATGCATTCAAACCAAGCTTTACTTCTTCTGTCATGCAAAGAGCTACTATCTCATCAAAATCAGGCATAGTACCTCTTAGTGAGATATAAGTATATATCTAAGCTCTTGTATTGTGGTCCTAGACCATTTAGCATAACTGAAACCATATCACCATCTTCAACTTTGCAATTTATGGAAGCTAAATCATCAGTGATCTTTCAAATTTCAGCCACATAACCAGTTATGGATCTATTTCCACGCCATATGCTATGCAATTTTTGCTTTAAGTGAATTTTTCTAGCTTCCGTCGACGTACCATATATTTTATGAATTATGTCCCAAGCTTCAGGCTTCAGTGTGCTAACCTTCATAATATGTGGAATAATTCTCTCTGATATACATCAAAATCCAATGGACAACTTTTCTAGATTTTTCTATCCATGTTTTATATTCCTTTTTCTCTTTTGCATTCGGGTTCTCTGGCAACTCAGGACACTCGTCCTCTCCATTAACTAATCCCCATAATCCTTTTCCCATCAAGAAATTCTCCATCCTATACGACCATATGTGGAAATTGTCTTTATTCTGCTTATCACCAACTATTTGCGCAATGTTATCACTCATTCTTGCAATTTAAGCTTCTCTATGCAATGGAGATCTTATGGCGAGACCTAGAAAAACTTCGGTAGCATTTCGGATGTATTTCTAGATATATGCACCAAAAACTGAATGTTCGCAAGTAATCTCAATGGTTTCCCTCTTGTTCTAAGCACTTCCCCCGTCTCTATGCACTTATATGTTGAATTTTCACCTCTCCAAAAGAAATTTCGGCATAGTCTCCTTTGTCCCAAAGTGCATATGAGCCAAGTCAACTATAGTGAATCCAGTCCAAAACCCAAACTCTAGGTAAAAGCATCAATAACAACACATAACGTAAGCAAATATACTTTGACAGGAGGCCTCAAAATCATACATTCATCCCATGATCGATACACGAGGTCTTTGGACTGTCTTCTCTTTGGCCTTCCACCTATATCACCAGAGTATCTCCAAACATGAGAATAACCCAGTTAAAAATCTTACCACGTCCCTTAGTTTTTGTTTAAAATCAATGGTTTTCAGCAAGGTAATATTAACCTCACAAGGCGCATGATTTGTCCACATTAAGGACCTACAGAATGAATACATTCATCTTAGCATGTGAGTATTGTCCATTTAAGGACCCACAAGAAAGTACATGACGTCACTTGCCACATGCACTGAGAATGAAAAACTGAAATCAAATATGTACCTGAGATAAATATATAGGTTCTCTGAAAGGATCCACTTCCAATATATTTCTTTAGAAAACTTCCTCCTCAATTAAGACCATCATATTCATCAGATTTTTTAGCTTCCTTCAATTGTGATGCTGAACTCTTTTGTCGAACAGACCACTAATACTTCAAATCGTGCCATAGGAAGCGCTCAGGTGCACCAATCAAAGTAGCATCCTAAAGTGGCCTCTTTCATTGATGGATAAAGGATAGCTTTGCAGCTTGAAGTTGAATGCGTTGTGTCACTATCCATCTGTTTCCATTTCTACATATAAGGCGTGGAAGAGAACACATTAGTTTTCTGTCGCATCAAACTCCATGGATCGTATCATCTTTAGCAATCATTGTTTGATACCTTTCGCTTCGGCCTCCCTCAAATGCTACCCCACTTCAACATATGTTCAGCCATGGCAGTGTTGGTGTAAATCACAAGCCTACACATTTGGCTTAAAGGATGCATTGAAGTCCATACATACATGAAGAAGCATAGGAGCATATGCTAGTGGTTAATTACCACATTATCTCATTGTAAAAGTCAAATTGACTTGGAATCTTTTTGTAATCACCTACCAAAAGGATTCGTGGAAAAGTTAGCTGTGTGATTGAAGGAATATCTCCTAGTATGTAGGAGCTTGATTATAGGGAGCCAAAAGTTGAATTTGAATTCAAACTTTTACTCATCTCTTATAAAAATGGACATGGAAAAGTCGCGGGGAGAACTCATTTAGTCCCGAGCTTCTCATTACTGATTTTGAGTGTGTGTAAGGTCTACACTCTAGCCTACACCTCTCTATACCATTAGGCATTGTTATTCATGCCAATGGAGTTGTATACGAGTGTTCATTAATACATACATTCATGTTGTTCATCTCTGAGTTCTCTATTAGTCTACTCAAAAGTCTATCAACTTGTAAAGGACATATCTCGGTCAATTCTTCACCAAATTCAGTGATTCAAAGCTTTTTGGATTTAGCTTGAAGTTATCTACATGCTATCAAAGTTTGAAGAGATTCTATTCAGCCATTTCAGAGAAATCTGCGTCGGGGTGAGCTCTAGTCATTTTCTGCTACAGTCCTAAAAAGTCGGGGGTATAGCTTAACTTGCTAAATTGATTTCTCTTAGAATAGTTTATCTTTTTACATCATTCCACTTGGATTAGTTAGCTTACTAAGCTAGTTAGATACCACTAAAAGGAATTTTTCCAATTCCTATTGTACTGGTCATATTGAGTAAAATACCCAGCAAGTATCAAGACATAAATAGAATGTTTTCTTGAGTTTGTGAATTTCACAGTTACCTGTTTTGACTCAATCATTGCACCAATCATTTCCAAAGTACATAGGACATTTTATGGTGTCATTGGAAAGCTAAGAAGGTCTACTAATCAAGTCTGAAGCAAAAGAGGGCTGGTACAAAGCAAGCTTTAGCAGTACCTACTCAGTCTCTTGAAGCATCCATCCATCTTTCCCAACAGTGGTATCAGAGCAAACAAAGGTAAAATGGGAGATGGTTTTCCTTCATTTATTGATAAATTGGACAGGAACAACTATCAAGCATGGTCTCTAAGGATGAAGACCTATTTACAAGGAAGGATTCTCTATGGATACATCTCAGGAGATGAGGAATTGCCCTCATTCAAAACAAGAGGATTGCCAACAAAGGAAGAACATGAAAAGCTCAACACATGGTGTGCTAAGGATGCATTGCAAGGTCTTACTTACTCAACTCCATCTCTGATTTTCTTTTACCACATATTAGAAATTGTAAGACATCCCAAGAGACTTGGGAAACCTTGTTATCTTATTTTTCCTCCAACACAAGGGCTAGGAAAAATCAGTTGTGGATTGAATTCACAACACTAAGGAAGCAACCTAAGCAAGCTATTTCAGAATTTGTGACCAAGATTAAAGATGTAGCAGATCAGTTAGCAAGCATAGGAGAAGAGATTGAAGAAGAGCAGATTGTAAGGCAAGTGATCAATGGGATCAAGGCTGATGACAAATGGGAAAGCTTCACCAATGCCATGGATCTTTACATGGACATGCACACTCTAGATCTTACAACTCTCATGGGACAATTGTTTACTCATGAAGCAAAGCTCAACAAGAATGGAGATACATCCAAAGGTAATAACTCCTCTGCCCTATACACTGATAAGAAGTCTAAGGACAAAGGCAAAAGCAAGAAGATGGAAGATGAAGGCTCTACCTCCCAAGCCAACTATGCAGGGAGAGGTAGATCTTCAAGAGGAAGGGGCAGAAGAGGTAAGCAAGGTAGGGGGAGATCCTATAACTCCTCACCATGTAACATTTGTGGTTTATCAAATCATACTATAGATGAGTGTTTCAGGAATTACAAGAATCAGAGAGGAAGAGGATACCAAAGAGGTGGATACTCACAGTCAAGAGGTAGGTTCAACCATCACCAAGGCTACAACAACAATTACAACAATAATTACAATGGCAACTACCAAGGAGGTTTCAAATCCAGAAAGGACTACAACAACTATACAGAGGAGCAGGATGACTCTCTTCTGATCATGAACATGACTTCAAAGTCAGGTACAAACGATGACCACCTATTCTACATTGACTCAGGATGCTCAAATCATGTGGCTGGCAATGTAGCACTACTCTCTGATCTTGAGGAACCAAAAGGTAAGCATCAAGTCCAAACAGGTGATGATACAAAGCATTCAGTAGTTAAAGTTGGAAATGTTAAGACTTGTGATGGAAATTAGAATCTGTTGAGCAGGGTACTTTATGTACCAACCATTACCAAAAACTTGATGCGTGTTGGACAGATTGTGGAGAAAGGTTTACAGGTGAGATTCAACCAATATGGAGCATTTGTGGAGGATCCAAGGCATGGGTTCAAGAGGATTGCTAAAGGAGAAAAATCAGGAAGACTTTTTACTTTTGAGTTAGAAGACACAAAGAATATTGCACTATACAGTTATAAGGATCAAACACTTTCAGAGCTTGAGATTTGGCACAAAAGATTAGGACATATAGGGGAAAGAACCTTGAAGCAAATGTGCAGGGACCAATGTGTGCTTGGGATACCTAATGTATCCAAGCAACATATGATTTACAAGTGTAGTGCTTGTCAATTTGGGAAGTCACACAGATTACCTTTCTCAAGGACTACCTAGAGCTTGTCCACACAGATGTATGGGGACCAAGCAAAGACCCCTCAGTCTCAGGTTCAAGGTACTATGTGTCTTTTATTGATGACTATAGCAGATGGACTGTATTGTACTTTATGAAGCACAAGGATGAGGTATTTAATTGCTTTAAAAAATATCTTGCATTAGTTGAAAATCAAACAGGAAGGAATTTGAAGAGGCTAAGGTCAGATGGAGGAGGTGAGTACTTCTTCAATGAATTTGAAAACTTCTTGCAGGACAGAGGCATCAAAAGAGAAATAACCACAAGGTATTCTCCTGAACAGAATGGGGTAGCTGAGAGAAGAAATAGGTTAATTGTGGAGACAGCTAGGTCTATGTTGAATGAAAAAAAGTTACCTAACTATCTATGGGCAGAAAGTGTTTCTACTGCTACTTACCTCATAAACAGGTTACAATCTAAGTCTCTTGATGGCATGACACCCTATGAAGCATGGCATGGTAAGAGACCCTCACTTGACCATTGCAAAATATTTGGATGTGTAGCATATGTACACATTCCTTCTCAGATAAGAGGTAAGCTAGACCCAAAGGCTGAAAAATGCATCTTTATTGGGTATGACTTAAATAAAAAAGGTTACAGGTTTTATAATCCTACCAATAAGGGACTCATGGTAAGCAGAGATGTTGTATTTGATGAAAATGATTCTTGGTATGAGAATGAATGCAGGAAAGTTAAATTACCCTATGATTTGGAAGAGGAGTTTCCAAGTCTTGCAAAGGAGGAACCTACTCAGAATGAAGACTCAAGTTCAGATGATGAAGATACTATCAACCTTGAAGAGTTCAAGGCATGGAAGTCCAAGGGCAAAATGAATATGACGAAGCTTGAAGACATACCTGAATCTTCAGCTCAACCATTTAGAAGATCACAAAGAGAAAGAAAAAAACCTATAAGATATGGGTATGATACATCTCTTGTTACTAAACATTCTATTTATCTTGCCAAAGATTTGTCAAATGAAGAACCAGGATCATATGAAGAAGCAATAACCAAATCAGAATGGAAAGAAGCTATGGATGAGGGAGATTGAAGCACTCAAGGAGAGTGACACATGGGAGTTAGTACCTAAGGACTCCATGAAGGTAATAGGATCCAGATGGATCTATAAACTTAAAATAAATTCTGATGGCACAATCAATAGGTACAAAGCCAGATTGGTAGCTAAGGGCTTTGCACAAACCTAAGGCATTGACTATGAAGAGACATTTTCTCCTGTGGCCAAGATGCCAACAATCAGAGTGTTGGTAAGTGTGGCTGCATCAAAAAATTGGAATATGTACCAATTGGATGTCAAGAATGCTTTCTTGAATGGATGGATTTCAGAGGAGGTATATATGTCACAACCTCCTAGCTATGAAGACCCTAAGAAGGTAACACATGTTTGCAAATTAAAAAAGGCTTTATATGGATTAAAGCAGGCACCTAGGGCATGGAATTACAGGTTAGCCACATACCTCCAAGACCAAGGTTTTGTCATGAGAAAGGCAGATACTTCTCTATTCATCAAGAGAAGTAATTCAGAGGTAATATACCTTTGTGTTTATGTTGATGACATCATCATTACAGGTAATGATGTCAATGGAATCAGATATATCAAAAGCCAAATGATGAAGGAGTTCAAGATCAACGATCTTGGTCTATTGAAGTATTTTCTAGGGCTTGAATTAGTTTACACTAATTCATGGATATACATTACTCAGAAAAAATACATACAGGATATGTTGAATAAGTTTCACTTGTAGGATGCCAAAGTAGCAAGTACTCCAATGGAGGTAAACCTAAAACTAAGTGCTCATGAAGGTGATGAAGTCAATGATATTACAGGTTATCAAAGTATGGTGGGTAGCTTGAACTATGCTACTTTAACAAGAATTGATATTGCATATGGAGTTAGTGTGCTAAGTCAATTTATGCACAAGCCAAGGATACCTCACTTAGAGGCTGCCAAGAGAATCTTGAAGTATCTCAAGGGTACACAGAACCATGGTTTGTATTTCCCTTACACTTCAGATATTGACATAAAAGTCTATTCAGATGCAGATTGGGCAAGATGCAAGGATGATAGGAGAAGCACTTCTGGATACATTTCTTTTGCAGGTGACAAACTTCATGGTCTGCAAAGAAGCAACCAACTGTGGCATTGTCTTCTACAGAGGCAGAGTATAGAGGGCTGGCTAATGCCACACAAGAAGCAATTTGGATTAAGCTTCTGTATATAGAATTAGGCTTATATACTAGGTCTCCAATAATCTTTGGAGATAATACAAGTTCTCTTCACCTTGCAACTAATCCTATCTATCATGCTAGGACCAAACATATAGAGGTCCATTATCATTATGTGAGAGAGAAGTTGATAAGCAAGGACATTCAACTAACCTATGTATCAACCAACATGCAGTGTGCAAATTTGTTGACTAAAGCTTTGGATGGAACCAAACTTTGCAGGTTCAAAGCAATGATTGGATTGCAGGATATACATGAAGTTTGAAGATGAAGACCAAGCCAAAATGTTTGGCTTGAGGGGGAGCTGTTGGTGTAAATCAGAAGCCTACACATTTGGCTTAAAGGATGCATTGAAGTCCATACATACATGAAGAAGCATAGGAACATATGCTAGTGGTTAATTACCACTTTATCTCATTGTAAAAGTCAAATTGACTTGGAATCTTTTTGTAATCACCTACCAAAAGGATTTGTGGAAAAGTTAGCTGTGTGATTGAAGGAATATCTCCTAGTATGTAGGAGCTTGATTATAGGGAGCCAAAAGTTGAATTTGAATTCAAACTTTTACTCATCTCTTATAAAAATGGACATGGAAAAGTCGCGGGGAGAACTCATTTACTCCCGAGCTTCTCATTAGTGATTTTGAGTGTGTGTAAGGTCTACACTCTAGCCTACACCTCTCTATACCATTAGGCATTGTTATTCATGCCAATGGAGTTGTATACAAGTGTTCATTAATACATACATTCATGTTGTTCATCTCTGAGTTCTCTGTTAGTCTACTCAAAAGTCTGTCAACTTGTAAAGGACATATCTCGGTCAATTCTTCACCAAATTCAGTGATTCAAAGCTTTTTGGATTCAGCTTGAAGTTATCTACATGCTATCAAAGTTTGGAGAGATTCTATTCAGCCATTTCAGAGAAATCTGCGTCGAGGTGATCTCTGATCATTTTCTGCTACAGTCCTAAAAAGTCGGGGGTATAACTTAACTTGCTAAATTGATTTCTCTTAGCATAGTTTATCTTTTTACATCATTCCACTTGGATTAGTTAGTTTATTAAGCTAATTTGATACCCCTAAAAGGAATTTTTCCAATTCCTACTGTATTGGTCATACTGAGTAAAATACCCAGCAAGTGTCAAGACATAAATAGAAGGTTTTCTTGAGTTTGTGAATTTCAGAGTCATCTGTTTTGACTCAATCATTGCACCAATCATTTCCAAAGTACATAGGATATTTTATGGTGTCATTGGAAAGCTAACAAGGTCTACTAATCAAGTGTGAAGCAAAAGAGGGCTGGTACAAAGCAGACTTTAGCAGTACCTACTCAGTCTCTTGGAGCATCCATCCATCTTTCCCAACAGGCAGGGATAGGAATATGTGGTGAACACCAGCTTTGGAATCATCTCTATATCTGTATGCAGTGAGCCTACTAAACTAGCTCTGATACCACTCTGTTGAGAAGCGCAAGCAGCTATGGTGGCTTCTCCATTCACGTAGACACAGACATAGAGAGATGATAAGAGAGCGATTTCTGAAAATGCTCGCAGTCAAAGCGCAACAGCGGTGGACAATTACATTAGCATGTTTTTTTGTTTTTATAGATGTTGCACATCATCAAGGATCAAACACATTTTGATGAGCATATTCAAGGTGTTTCCAAGCTCAAAACAACTTTGTTGTGTGGTGCCGAAAACGTGATCTAAGCTTGTTTTGGCTTCCCAATGCACTATCATAGTGCTTGTGCAGGCTATTTCATCTTTTTGTGCCAAAGGTATATACCGATTTTGGTTCGCCAGTATAAGCATCTCAAAGTCTAGAATAGTTTTAGCAGAATTTGTTTAGGCAATTTTGTTCAACTTTTTGAGATACAATCAATTTTCTGCATCAAGGTATTTTAGTCATCGATCATGGCTGAAAGCAGTGATGTATTCCGTATGTTGGTTGTTGAGGATAAGTTGGATGGTACCAACTACCCGTTATGGGCTTATATGATGCGACATGTATTGGTTGCAAAAGGACTATGGAACATTGTGTAGGGTGTTGAAAAACGTCCTATCACACCTGCAATTGTTACAACTTCAGGTACTAAAGCTGATGCAGAAGGTGTCGAAGATGATGATATTCTGCATATTCGTGTTCGTCTACGGTTTTTGCTACACCTTCTGAAGAGGATTTTTTTTGGGATGGCAGAGATGCCCAAACACATGCATTGATAGCTTTGTCTATCAAACGTGCCATTATTCCTCACATTCGCTCTTGAGAACAGCCAAAGATGCTTGGGATACACTTATCACATTGTACCAAGCTAGGAATGAGGCTTGTGTTGTTTACCTCCGAAAATAGTTGGAGAGTGAGCACATGAATGAAGGAGATTCTATGGATAGTTTTCTAACAAAGATCAAAGACTTGAAGGAACAATTGATTTCTGCTGATGAAGTTATACTAGATAGCTCACTTGTGAAGACCGTTCTGAATGGTCTTCCTGATTCATATGAGAGTTTTGCTTCTACTCTTTGGTTTATGATGAAAGGCAATCCAAATGCCTTATCATTGGAGGAGTTAGTCTATATTCTATTGCAGGAAGATCAATCGAGGTAGAAAATGTACATTATGTGTGTTGCATATCAAGATTTCTTGGCTAGTCAGAAGGGCAAAGGAAAATGGAGCTCTTCAACTAGCAAGCAGAAATCTACAAATGCTGCACATTCAAAGAAGGAAGACAATGATGAAAAGAAATCAGAAAGGCAATTTTTTTTTTGCAAGTACTGTAAAGGAAATGCTCATATCATAAAGAACTGTCCTAAACTGGCTGCAAAAGAGGCAAAGAAAAAGGAGGCTGAAATGGTTGTTGTATAGGCCTCTACTCCAAAAATTGAGTTTACTAACCTTGTGTAGGATGAAGAATGGGCGCTTACGACTGTTTGAAGTTTTGACCCATCTTCGCATGAGCAGTACATGTCTACAGTAGACTCAGATGTTTGGTACTTTGATAGTGGGGCGACCAGACATATTACCTCGTGGCGCAGTTCTTCTCTTCACTCGAGCCTGCCCCTACAGGGAATACTGTCACATGCGCCAACAGATCCTCTTATCTTGTCATGGGAGTTGGTAAGATCATTCTGACTACTGCTGATGGTAGTTTTTTCACCTTTGTCAGATGCTTTATTTGTGCCAGGGATCAAGAAGAATCTGTTATCAGTTTCTGCATTAGCAAAGATTGGATTGGTTGTGAAATTTGTTGATGAGAGATGTACAGTTCATGATCTGTCAAATGGCGATGTTATTATTGCTTTTGGCATTTTATGTCATCGGTGTATAAGCTCATAGACTATGAAAAATCTGTGAATGATTTGGCATGTGCAGTACATGATTCTCAAGCTATGTTAGATGCAAAGCTTTGGCATGTACACTTTGTTCATCTGAACTTTGCTAGCTTGCTATGCCTACAAAAATCTGAAATGGTGTCCTCTTTGCCCAAACTTGAGGCACTCGGTATGTGAAGGTTATATTTTGGGCAAAATGGAGTGTTCCTCATTTCCGAAAGATGGTTCAATTCGGGCTACTTAGAAATTGCAACTTGTTCATAGGGATGTTGGTGATCCTATGTAGACACCTTCTTTTGGAAACTATCTTTACTTCGTGACTTTCATTGATGATTTTTCCAGGCATGCATGTGTATATTCACTCAAAGCAAAGTCCAAAGTCTTTATCTGCTTCAAACAGTTTCTGGTTTTGAATGAAAATCTGTCAGCATGTAAAATAAGCACCCTCCGTTCTGATCAAGGGGGGAATATATGTCTTCTGACTTTTATGCATTACTCGCTGAACATGGGATAAAACACCAGTGTATAGTGCTGTATACACATCAACATAATGGAGTTGCTAAACGGAAGAATATCTCACTCATGGAGATGGCGAGGTGTATGGTCAAAAGTTAGGCTTCACCACATAGTTTCTGGCTTGGCATGATTGCAAGCCATCTGTTGCTCATCTGCATGTTTTTGGTTGTTTGGCATATGCATTAGTGCCTGAATCACATCGCAGAAAATTGGATGATAAAGCAGTAAAATGTACTTTTGTTGGGTATAGTTCTAAAAGTAAAGGCTATCCTCTATATCATCCACAGACTAAATGCATTCTGGTTAGCTGTGATGTTGTCTTTGTGGAAGATGTTATTCAGCCATTGCTTTCATGTACTAAGGAGACATCTGTTAGCTCCAAAGACATGTATGATACTTTGTTGCCTCTTTTTACAGGTGCAAGTCTAGTGTTGGTCCTAATGAGGAAACTTCTCAGCATTTGCAGGTTTCATGTGATGATGTAGATCATCCCATTTCTGATGCAGATTTACATGATGCACTTGTTGATGAGAGATTTGATATCGAGGAGGCAAAAACTATGCCAAAATGGCTGGTGCAGACCTTGTGTGACAGCAAATTAGATGCACCTCTATCATATCATACTCGTTCAGGCTCTCATACTGCCTCGTTTGCATCACATTGATATGCTATGGCTACATCTAGTCTCTCTGATGAGAATGAGCTTGTTTCGTGTGATGAAGCACAAAATTCAAAAAATTGGATGGCTGCTATGCAATCTGAATATGATGCTATAATGAAGAATGGTACTTGGCTTTGTGTGACTTGCCTCCTGTAAGAAGGCCATTGGCACTAAGTGGGATTACAAGCTGAAGTGTAAGCCTGATGGACCAGTTGACAGGTATAAGGCTAGGCTTGTTGCAAAGGGTTATGCACAAGAAAGAGGCATTGATTTTGATGAGAACTTTGCAGCTACATGTCGTATGACTACTGTTCAGAGCATCTGTGAACTTGTATCCCATCATGATTGGAATGTACATTAGCTGGACATTAAAATAACATTTCTGAATGGTGTCTTGCATGAAGAAGTGTATGTTTTTAAGCCCCATGGCTTTGTGTAGAAAGGGCATGAAAACCAAGTGTGCAGGTTAAATAAGGCATTATATGGTTTAAAGCAAGCACCACGTGCTTGGTATGAGAAGATACATGCCTATCTGATTGCAAATGGTTTTGAGAACAATCCAATTGAAAGCACCTTCTATGTTGAGCGTGATAATGATGTGCTTTTGATCATTGTTGTCTATGTTGATGACATGCTGCTCACTGGTCCTATTGAGAAGCATATTGCTGATTTTAAGGATGATTTGTATGGCTCATTTGAGATGTTTGATTTGGGGCATTTTCATCATTATTTGGGCATTCAACTTATGCATGTTGATGGTGGAATGGGTTTGTGTCAAAGGAAATATGTTGACACATTATTGCAGCGTTTTGGCCTTGAAGATTGTAAACCTATTGCCACTCCTATGGAGACATGTTTATGATCGAGTCTTCATGATGCTAAAGATGCATTTGATGCTATTCTCTATCAATAGGCTGTTGGATACCTAATTTACTTATGCATTACTTGGCTAGATATTTAGTTTGCGATCTCATAGATGACTAGGATTATGCATTGCCCAGGTGTCAAGCATTGGCAGGCGGTTAAGTGCATCTTTTGCTACTTGAGTGATACTCGGCTACTTGAATTATTTTATCCCAAAGGGAAATCACTACGACCAAATTTGCATGCTTTTTCTAACTCTCACGGGGTTGGTTGCTATGACACTCGTGTGTCCACTAGTGGTTTTTGCTTCATGCTTGGTAGCTCATGTATATCTTGGTTGAGCAAGAAGCAACCTACTATGGCCACTTCCAATTGTGAGGATGAGTATAGGGAAGCTTTCATAGCTACTATTGAGTATGTGTGGCTCTAATGCCTTATGGCCGATTTGGGTGTTGGTCAGTCTTCTGTGATCACCATCTTCATTGACAATCAGAGCACATTGGCAGTTGCGAGGAACCCCGTGTTCCATGCTCACACTAAGCACATTGAGATGCATTATCATTACGTCAGGGAGAGAATCTCTGATGGGGAGATCAGCTTGGCATATGTGACCACGCACAAGAACATTGCAGACCTTTTCACGAAGGCTCTACCTAGGGAGAAGTTTGAAGGTTTTTGCAAAGCTTTGGGCTTATTTCCTTTTGTGGAGTGATTTCCACATAGCTTGGAACTTCCTTACACATGAGTGCTAACTGCTTGTTCACCGCATCACTCCGAGGGGGGATTTGTTGATATATTTAGGTAGTGATGTGTGTGAACACTCTAGGACCGGCCAGACACTTTTTTCCCTCTTTAGAACACTCTAGGACTATGGTGATGTGTATATATGCCTATTTCCCTAACAGGCTACTTATCTTTGTACATTCTAGTGGTAATACATTCAATATTGTGTTTTGTGCTCCAAGCTTCTTCTTCTTCCTTGTGTTGTTCATGTGCTTCAACAAACATCTAACTCCAACACACACACACACACACACTATATATATATAGTGTGTGTGTGTGTGTTGTGTGTATGTGTTGTATGTATGTATGAACATATGAATGTATGTATATATGTATGTATGTATGTATGTATGTATGTATGTATGCATGCATGTATGTATGTATGTATGTATGCATGTATGCATGCATGTATGTATGTATTTGTGTATGTATGTTGTATGCATCTATGTATGCATGCATGTATGTATGTATGTTACTATGTATGTATCACTACAAGAAATAGGGGGGCGTAGTGATGCCCCCGAATTGAAAAAAAAAACGGGTACCGTTGCTTATGCGACGCTGTCGTCGCATAAGGGACGGTACAATTTTTGACTTTTTTGTTCAACACTCGTCGCATAAGCAATGCTAGCATCACTTATGCGAAACTAATTCGGAGCGTCGCTAACTAGCAATGTGATTAGCGACGTTGGCAAACTGAAGAGCATCGCATATTTTGGAATGTAAAAAAATTTTTTGATTTCTCCCGGCACAAATGGATGTGAGCAAGAAGAGACCGAGAGAGAGAGAGAGAGAGAGAGAGAGAGAGAGAGAGAGAGAGAGAGAGAGAGAGAGAGAGAGAGAGAGAGAGAGAGAGAGAGAGAGAGAGAGAGAGAGAGAGAGAGAGAGAGAGAGAGAGAGAGAGAGAGAGAGAGAGAGAGAGAGAGAGAGAGAGATGCATCTACTTGAAGCAAGGTATGCGCACACACACACTTACACACACATACATACACATACACACACACATATACACACATAGACACACACACACATACACATAGACACACACACACACATACACACAAATACACACACATATACACACATACACAAATAATGTTGCATACACACATGCACACATAATGCATACACATGCACACACATATACACATACATATACACATGCATACACACATACACAGACACATACACACATACACACACACACATACACACACACATACACACACACATACACACACACATACACACACACATACACACACATATATGCATACACACACATAGAGAGACATGCACACACATACACATACATGCATACATAATCCATATGCATATGGGTACATCCATACATACTTACATGCATACACACACATATGCATACATAATGCATATGCATATGCATACATACATACATACTTACATGCATACACACACATGCATGCATAATGCACATGCATACATACACATACATAATGCATATGCATACATAATGCACATGCATACATACACATACATAATGCATACACACACATATGCATACATAATGCATACACACACATACACACACATATGCATACATACATGCATACACATACACACATAGACACATACATACATATAGACACATACACATACATAAACACATACACACTCATAGACACACACATACACATAGACGTGCACACACATACACACACATATACACACACATATACACACACATATACACACACATATACACACACATACACATATACACACATACACACATAATGATGCATTCACACACATACACATGCATACACACATAGACACACATATACACACACACATACATACATACACACACATATATGCATACACACACACATAGAGAGACATACACACACATACACATACATGCATACATATGCATATGCATATGCATACATACATACTTACATGCATACATACACATACATAATGCATACACACACATATGCATACATAATGCATAAACACACATACACACACCTATGCATACATACATGCATACACATACACACATAGACACATACACACATAGACACATACACACACATAGACACATACACACACATAAACACATACACACTCATAGACACGTAGCGACACATACACATAGACACACACACATACACACACATACACACACATATACACAAACACATACACACATAGACACATACACACATAATGATGCATACACACACATACACATGCATACACATACATATGCATACATACATGCATACACATACATATGCATACATACATGCATACACATACACACACATAGACACATACACACATAAACACATACACACTCATAGATACACACACATACACATAGACACACACACACATACACACACATACACACACATGCACACATAGACACACACACATACACATGCATACACACACATACACATGCATACACACATACAGACACATATACACACACATACACACACATATATGCATACACACACATAGAGAGACATACGCACATATACACATACATGCATACATATGCATACATAATGCATATGCATATGCATACAATGTACATACATACTTACATGCATACATAATGCACATGCATAGATACATACACACACATAGACACATACACACACATAAACACATACATACTCATAGATACACACACATACACATAGACACACACACACACACATACACACATATATACACACACATACACACACATATACACACATATACACACACATACACACATAATGATGCATACACACACATACACATGCATACACACATACAGACACATATACACACACATTCACACACATATATGCATACACACACATAGAGAGACATACACACACATACACATACATGCATACATAATGCATATGCATATGCATACATACATACTTACATGCATACATAATGCACATGCTTACATACACATACATAATGCATACACACACATATGCATACATAATGCATACACACACATACACACATATGCATACATAATGCATATGCATATGCATACATAATGCATATGCATATGCATACATAATGCATATGCATATGCATACATATATGCTTACATGCATACATACACATACATAATGCATACACACACATACACACACATGCATACATACATGCATACACATACACACATAGACACATACACACACATAGACACATACACACACATAAACACATACACACTCATAGACGCAGAGCGACACATACACATAGACACATACACATACACACACATATACACACACAAACATACACACATAGACACATACACACATAATGATGCATACACACACATACATATGCATACATACATGCATACACATACACACATAGACACATACACACATAGACACATACACACATAGATACATACATACACATAAACACATACACACTCATAGACACACACACATACACATAGACACACACACACATATACACACACATATACACACACATACACACATAATGATGCATACACACATACACATGCATACATACATGCATACACATACACACAAAGACACATACACACACATAGATACATACATACACATAAACACATACACACTCATAGACACACACATACACATAGACACACACACACACACATATACACACACACAAACACACATAGACACGTACACACATAATGATGCATACACACACATACACATGCATATACACATACAAACACATATACACACACATACACACATACACACATATATGCATACACACACATAGAGAGACATACTCACACATACACATACATGCATATATATACATACATAATGCATATGCATATGCATACATACATACATACATGCATACATACACATACATAATGCATACACACACATATGCATACATAATGCATACACACACATACACACATATGCATACATACATGCATACACATACACACATAGACGCATACACACACATAGACACATACACACACATGGACATATACACACTCATAGACGCATAGCGACACATACACATAGACACATGCACATACAAACACACATATACACACACACAAACATACACACATAGACACATACACACATAATGATGCATACACATACATACATATGCATACACACACATATGCATACATACATGCATACACATACACACATAGACACATACACACACATAGATACATACATACATACATACACATAAACACATACACACTCATAGACACACACACATACACATAGACACACACACACATAGACACACACACACATACACACACACATACACACATAGACACATACACAATAATGATGCATACACACACATATGCATACATACATGCATACATATACACACATAGACACATACACACACATAGATACATACATACACATAAACATACATACACATAAACATACATACACATAGATACATACATACACATAGAGAGACATACTCACACATACACATACATGCATATATATACATACATAATGCATATGCATGTGCATACATACATACATACATCCATGCATACATACACATACATACACACACACACACATATACACACACACACACATACACACACAGATACACACACACATACACACATAGACACATACACACATAATGATGCATACACACACATACACACACATACATGCACATACATAGACACACACATGCATAAATACACATAATGCATACACACTTACATATGTACACGTATATATATTGATTTTTAACCATTTTGTTTGATATGATAGGTATTATGGATCCCAGTAGAGAGAGAAAGGCGAACTCACTCTCATAAAAAGTCTTATGATACTCTAGGGGCCATAATGCATGATTACTTAGAGATGTCTGATGAGGAGCTGGACTATACGATCCAGATGCTTCCAGCGATCCCACATGCAGGAAGAGAGCTATCTGCTCATAGGTATGTTTTTTTTCATAAAATTTTTTTATGATATTATAACACATATTTTTATTTATTTTTATCTAATCTATTTTCACGACACCTATATCACCTCCAAATCGTGATAGCAGAGCAGAGTTGCCTATGAGGACATGCATAGGCACCTTAGGACTAGAGTGCGACATAGAGCCAGAGGGGAACATTGTGTACATAGGGAATGGATTGGAGTTCAAGAGAAGAATGCAGGCACTATGCGACTCTTACCTACGCTTTGTCCACTTACCGTGGAAGTAAGTAAAAATTTTACATATAAATTGAAATAAATATCTTATGTTTTATTTACATTATGTTTTTTATTTTTGTAGTGAGCATGATGAGAGGGATAAAAAATATGTACTTAGTTCACTTGAGATAGAGTTTGGAACAGGATGGTCGCTTAAGTGGTGTCTAAAAGAGATGCGGACACTTATAGATCATCGTCGCAATAATGCACGGTATGCACTGCTTTTATGTATATATATGTGGATATGAGTATGTGTGTTTATGCATGTATGTATGTCTATGAGAGAGAGAGAGAGAGAGAGAGAGAGAGAGAGAGAGAGAGAGAGAGAGAGAGAGAGAGAGAGAGAGAGAGAGAGAGAGAGAGAGAGAGAAGAGTGAGACTAGAGGTATAAATACATGCATACACACACATATACATCATACATGCACATTTACACACATATACATATACATGCACATTTATACATACACACACATACATGCACATTTTTACACACACATACACATGCATGCAGTTACACACATATAATGAATACACATAGACATACACATAGTCACATACATGTACACATACTCACATACACATACACATGCATAATCATATGTACACACACATAGACTCATATAATCATATTTACATGCATATATACATATACACATGCATATATACACACACAACACATGCATATGCACATATAGATACACATACATACACAACACATGCATACGCATAAATAAATAAATAAATCCTATTTCAAAAATCCTAAATTGAAAACACTAATTTCGATATTAGGGTTTTAAAACCCCTAATTTAAAAACTCTAATTCAACCTTTTAGCCATATGTTTGAAGTATATGTACACCTCCGACGTCCTACTAGAGAGATGTCTCTCCTCCCAACCTTATGCCTCTATATATAGCTACTCGAATCAACGAGGATCATAATATATATAAAGATATTTAGATAGGATACATAAATATAAAATGGAGTAGATATATTATGCATCACACATACATGCATAAATGCACACATAAATATATATATACATACTAACAGATTTACATGTACACATTTACACATAGACGCGGACAAAAAGTGTCCATTCAATTCAAGTTCTTGTTCTTACCTTATCTAAAGTAAGAATAAAAACCTGCACGTATATATATATATATATATATATATATATATATATATATATATATATATATATATATATATATATATATATATATTTATTTATTTATGCATATATATATAAATAGATAGAAAATTGAAACTTATACCTTAATAGTGTCGAAACAGATACATTACTCCATCCAAAACGATTTTGAAGGTTGAGAATAAGTAAGCTCGCACTTATTCGTGTCAAATGACTTCCTTCATATACATACTTTAGACATTCCTCTCGAAGATATTTCTCATTTTTAGAAATATCAATGCTCTCACTGTCATTTTGATACCAATCCTCAATAAAATCTGCCAAGCCATCATCTTCATCATTGTCACACAAATCTTGTACTTTATCATTTTTTGAGTATAGATTTTTCAACTTTGCATATTGCACATGATTAGTTTTGAGTAGCCTCCTCATGGAAGCTTCTGATCAATGAGGTCTTACTGGTAATTGTGAATGCTGTGGAGGAATATCATCAACATCATACGTTGGAATCTACACATATAAATAAAATTCATTAGTATTCCATAAATGAATAAAAAGTAAACTTTAAATATAAAATAAATTTTTATTCTCTCTAGCTAAAAGGTGCTCTTGGAGTACGTTGGAATCTACACATATAAATAAAATTCATTAGTATTCCATAAATGAATAAAAAGTAAACTTTAAATATAAAATAAATTTTTATTCTCTCTAGCTAAAAGGTGCTCTTGGAGGTCCATAATTCACTAATAGTTCATCACCAGCATGTAATGTAGTAATAGCATTGACAACTATGTATCTTGATACATCTCTACTCATGTATGGTGATTCATGACTATTTTCACGCTCCTCAAATGTGCAATTAGTCCTTGAACTATTATGTAACCCTCGACCACTATTTATTAAACCTGCTATATTTCCATGTGTATAAGCTCTTCCATCAATATATAATCTTTCATTTTCTGCATGTAAAATCCTTTTATTAGTAAGGGATGTTGCGTTCAAGCATATTCCATAAGTACTCATGCTTTGAACATAACGTGAAAGTCGATGCCAATCTCCCCATCCATATATAGGACCACAAAATGACATAAGAAAGACTTCAGAGTTCGGAGGCACATACAAATCCTATACAATAAAGAGACCATGACCAACATTAGTAATAGTGATGGATCAATCATATAGCGATTGCCCCAAAAGTTGAAAACCTCTCCATCTAAAGGAAGTGGTTCTCTATTCCATCCTCCATATCTTCTTCTATCATATGTTTGTACTAAAGAACGATCACGACCTGGCAATGGATAATCTCCAGCCGTTTCATTCTCTAAACTAGGAGGTAGAGGATTTCTAGAAACCTCTGCTTGTAATTGATGAACAACAAGTCCATGACGTGTACAAGGTATATTAACATTATGAGAAAAATCATCATCATCATCATCATCGAGCAAGTATTCTTGTATATCAACAATAATTTGATTTTATATATAGTTTTTAAATAAAATAATGACATTAATATATATAGAAAATACATACCCA
Source organism: Ceratopteris richardii (assembly GCA_020310875.1). Classification (NCBI taxonomy): domain Eukaryota; kingdom Viridiplantae; phylum Streptophyta; class Polypodiopsida; order Polypodiales; family Pteridaceae; genus Ceratopteris; species Ceratopteris richardii. Next base: position 171,392,320 of record CM035423.1, on the reverse strand, counting down.
AGCATTATCATGTTGACTAGGTGATGGTGCACGCTCAAAAGTACCATACTCTGCCTCATGTTCAATACATTCCAATCGTGGTCTTTGATACGTGCCATAACAAGAGTTACACCAACATATAATATGCTCTTCATAGTAAAATTCATCATAATTCCTATCGGAGGACACATGTGAAGTCGTTGCATGGGTAGGAGGTGGTGGAGTACCCTCTGATTGATCAGAATCTGCACATAATAAGAAACAAAAAAAAAGTTATGTATCCATCAAATATATTTAAAATTAAATGTTTGATATACTTACAGTATAAAGTCATTGCACGATGAGGAGACGGTGGTGGAGTTCCATCTGATTGATCAGAATCTACAAATAATGGTATTTGATATTAATAATCTAATTATCTACATACACAAAAAATTCACATATACATATTTACACATATACACATATTCACATATACACATTTACACATACACACATATTCACATATACACAACTACACATTATTGTGGGATAAATGCATGTATTTTGTATGAATGAGTGTATATGCATGCATGTGTGTGTACATATATATGTGGATATGTATATGTGTGTTTATGTTATATGTATGTATATGTGTATATGTATACATATATGTATACGTATATGTTTGCATGTATATGTGTATGTGGGTATGTGTATGTGTATGTGTGTGTATATATGTGTATGTATTTTGATTTTTTTTTCTATTTGAGATTAAATTAAGAGGAGATATTGTATGGTCGAAAAAAATAAGAGGCGAGCTAACATACCACCTGAGACGTGGCAGTTTTTTCGTAGACAGCTACGTCTTTAGGAGTCATTTCCTCAGCAAAAGGTACACAAATTAATAGTTTATATTTATAATTTTTATATATTTTAGTAATTTTTTACATTTAATTTATGTATTTTTTTTCATGAATAAATAGGTTGCTGCAAAGAAGAGAGTGGATTCGGGCCAGACATCGCACCTATGCCAAATGGGCCATAATGGTTTTGTAGCTACGTTTGTAGGTATATGTGTTATTGTGAGTATATTTTTTATTTTAGTTAAAATGCAAGCAACTAATGTTTTTTATTTGTTTCATTGCAGCGGAAGGATTATGGCTGATATCCTATGAAACATGAGATTGAGTATGCTACACATTTTGGATATCGACGTTTGAGCGAGTATATGCAAGATCATCCTGATGCCTTTGTGAGTATTTTTAAAATTTATATAATTATTTTATTTTTATGAATGGTTTAATTATTTTATTTATTTATGTTTGTTATATGTAATACAGGAGTATTATGGAGAGACAAATATGGATGAGGTGGAGAGACAGACACAGGATGGACGATCTCGATCGTCAGAGGGTGATCATGACGATGACGATGAGGAAGATCAGGATGATCATGATATTGCTAATGATGATCATGATCATGATGATGATGATTAGGATTTTAGTTGATTATGACATTGGATTATATGTATTTACATTGATATACATACATACACACACACACACACACATATATATATATATATATATATATATATATATATATATATATATATATATATATATATATATATATATATATATATATATATATATATATATATATATATATATATATATAATCTATATATTTTTCATTTCAGTTATGTTTTGAATTGTGTGTATTGTATTAAGTAATGAAGAGTTTTGTTCTATTGATTGTTATTATTGTTTATATTAAGCATGTGTTTTAATACTTTAATTATATAATTCATTCATATGTGTGTACCTAAGTGTATATGTATGCAGTGTATATGTATGTATGTGCATGTGTATGTGTGTGTATATGTATATATGTGCATGTGCATGTGTAAGTGTATATGTGTGTATGAGTATGTGCATGTGCATGTGTATGTGTGTATATGTATATGCATGTATATGTATAACTCTTTCTGTATATGTGTGTATGTGCATGTATATGTGTATATGTAGGTATGTGCATGTGTGTGTGCATGTGTATATGTGTTTTAGTAATTTAATTACATAATTCATTCATATGTGTGTACCTAAGTGTATATGTATGTGTGTGTATATGTATGTATGTGCATGTGTATGTGTGTTTATATGTATGTATGTGCATGTGCATATATAAGTGTATATGTGTGTATAAGTATGTGCATGTGCATGTGTATGTGTGTGTATATGTATATGCATGTATATGTATAACTCTATGTGTATATGTGTGTATGTGCATGTATATGTGTATATGTAGGTATGTGCATGTGTGTGTGCATGTGTGTGTGCATGTGTATATGTGTTTTAATACTTTAATTATATAATTCATTCATATGTGTGTACCTAAGTGTATATGTATGTGCATGTGTATGTGTGTGTATATGTATGTATGTGCATGTGCATGTATAAGTGTATATGTGTGTATGAGTATGTGCATGTGCATGTGTATGTGTGTGTATATGTATATGCATGTATATGTATAACTCTATGTGTATATGTGTGTATGTGCATGTATATGTGTATATGTAGGTATGTGCATGTGTGTGCATGTGTATATGTGTTTTAATACTTTAATTATATAATTCATTCATATGTGTGTACCTAAGTGTATATGTATGTGTGTGTATATGTATGTATGTGCATGTGTATGTGTGTGTATATGTATGTATGTGCATGTGCATGTGCATGTGCATGTATAAGTGTATATGTGTGTATGAGTATGTGCATGTGCATGTGTGTGTATATGTATATGCATGCATATGTATAACTCTATGTGTATATGTGTGTATGTGCATGTATGTGTGTATATGTAGGTATGTGCATGTGTGTGCATGTGTACATGTGTTTTAATACTTTAATTATATAATTCATTCATATGTGTGTACCTAAGTGTATATGTATGTATGTGCATGTGCATGTATAAGTTTATATGTGTGTATGAGTATGTGCATGTTCTTGTGTATGTGTATGCATGTATATGTATATGTGTGTATATGTATATGTATATGTATATGTATATGTATATGTTATGTATATGTATATGTATATGTATATGTGTATATGTATATGCATGTGTATGTATATGCATGTGTATGTATATGCATGTGTATGTATATGCATGTGTATGTATATGCATGTGTATATGTATGAAACATGCATGTGTATGTGGATGCATTTCCATTTGCATCCATGTGCATGCATGTGGATGTGCATATACATGTATTTGCATATATGTTAATGTATGTATATATATATATATATATATATATATATATATATATATATATATATATATATATATATATATATATATATATATATATATATATATATATATATATATATATATATATATATATATATATGCAATAATGCATGCATGTAAGTATTTTTATGTGGTTGTCGGAATGTTTGTGCATATGCATGTGTATATGTATGTATGTCTAAGTGTATGTTGTAAGACAATAGTTACGCAATATAACACAGGAGCAATAGCAGAGAAGATAACAGATATAGGAGAATCTCAACAATTTTCTACTAGCAGCAAGTACAAAGATGATGGCGTTGTCCACCCATGCGCTCTCAAGGTAGAGCTTAAATGGTGATCTAGACAACTCCAGATAGGGAGATACAAGGTAGAGATATGCTGGCTCAACTCGATGTCTCACGTAGTGCAGAAGTCATGTATATATATGATCATGGGTGGCCTTCCGTGGACGGCTATACATGGGCGGTAGAGCGTGGGCAGCCACCGCCCGCATAATTGTCATACACGGCTTAGACCGGTTGAACCGACCTAACAAATATAAATGATTTCTGACTCCGGACCCCCCAATTGGGGACCCTAGTAACTCCCTTTCCTTACAATACCTTACATGGTCCAATATGACCTTCATCCAACATGCAAGTTGGGATTCCCATCAATTGGGTAATGCACGCTTGGCTTCTCCTCATAACGGGCGCCTTACAAAATGTGCATACAATCATGAGGGGTAGACATTGATCATATACTAACACCCCCCCTCAATGTTTACCGATGAAAAATCAAGTAGGTTTCGGTCCTATGCCCATGTGTTGAAGATGTCTGTTGAGCTGCTCTCTTCCAAGTGCTTTAGTGAATATGTCAGCACAATTTGCCTCTGTTGGGCAATATTCTAGCTCCACAATTTCATCTTCAATTAGCTCATGAATGTAATGGTACTGTACTTCTATGTGCTTGGTGCGAGCATGAAATATTGGGTTCTTTGCAATGGCCATACAACTTTGATTATCACACTTGAGTACAGTTGCCATATTTGATGGAAAGCCTAGATCTGCAAGAATTCTCCTTAACCAGACTGCCTCACAAGATGCAAAACAAGCTGCTTTGTACTCTGCTTTAGTGGAGGAGAGTGCGAGAGTTGGTTGCTTTCTACTTACCCAAGAAAATATTCCTGAACCAAGTGAGAAAAAATATCCAGAAATTGATTTTCTAGAATCACAATCTCCAGCCTAATCTGAATCACAATATCCTTGTAGTGTATCACTTGTGGTATAAAAAATACCAAAATCCAAGGTTCCTACAATGTACCTTAGAATTCGCATTCCAGCATCCCAGTGACTCTCCTTAGGTTTGTTGGAAAACCTGCTTAATACTCCAACAACATAGCTAATGTCTGGTCTAGTGTTGCATAGAAAAATAAGACTTCCAACGAGCTTCCTATACTTCTTAGCATCTACATCAGGCATGTTATCATCCATAGATAACTTATGATTTACCTCCATAGGTGTGCTAGTTGGCTTGCAATCCATCATTCCAAATGCCTTGAGAATCTCTTTGGCATATTTTTGTTGTGAGATGAAAATGCCATCCTTCCTTTGCCATACTTCAATTCCTAGACAAAAATGGAGTAGACCTAAGTCTGTCATTTCAAACTCAGTTCCCAAGCTGATCCGAGTTTGATTGATGAGTTCCTGATGATCTCCTGTAATGATCAAATCATCTACATATACAATGACAACAACTAGCTTGCTATCCCTTTTCGTTAGATACAAGTTAGCATTAGAAGTACTTCTTTCAAAACCAATATTTTTGAAAAAATGATCTATTCATTGGTACCAAGCCCGTGGAGCTTGCTTAAGTCCATACAAAGCTTTTTTCAACCTGCAAACTTTATTTTCTGAATTGGGCACCACAAAACTTGGTGGTTGAGATACATATACCTCCTCCTTGAGGTGACCATTCAAAAATGCAGATTTGAAATCCATCTGGAAAATAGGCCAGGGCTTTTGTGTAGCTACTGCAAGTACCGTCCGAATAGTTGTCATGCGTGCTGTTGGTGCAAAAGTTTCTTGAACATCAAATCCTTCGATCTGTGAAAAACCGTGTGCAACTAATCTTGCCTTATACTTTTCTAATGTTCCATCTGCTTTATACTTAGCTTTCCAAATCCATTTAGTACCTATTACCTTCTTCTTTGGCGGCAAGTCGACTAGATCCCATGTATCATTTTTGAGTATACTATCATACTCCGACTGCATTGCCGCTCTCCAACCTGGATCATCAAGGGCTTCTTCAATGGTGGTAGGTTCCTTTATTGAGCCCATGATATCTGCCATTAGAGCCAAGTTAACAACGTGTTCTGAGGCTCTTCTTTGCTCCTCTATTCTCTTTGATCTTCGTAATCCATCCGATGATGATTTTGGTACATCTACATGTGGATTGTGATCATCAAAGAGCTGTTGTGCCCACTTCGGTAGTGGCTTACGCTGTGCAGCTACAACTGGTTGGCTTTTTATTGAGGAAATTTCTCCATCAGATGTTTCCTCCTCCTCAACTTTAACCTGTCTTTTGATAGGCACAAGGTGAGATATTTCTCCGTTTGATGAGATAGTAGATTTACCTTTATCTTCTACTAAGTGTGGTCGTTCATCAAACACCACATCTCGGCTGACAAAAATCTTCCTTGCCTCAGGATCCCACAACCTATATGCTTTAGACTCTTCACTATATCCTAGGAAGACACACTTTTTGCTTTTTGAATCCAACTTTGATCTTGTTGAATCAGGAATATGTGCATAACAGAAACAACCAAAAATTTTGAAATGCAAAACTGAAGGCTTTTTACCAGAATATGCTTCTTGAGGAGTCATCCCCTTCAGAGCTTTTGTGTAGCTTCGATTGAGGATGTAGACTGCCGTATTGATTGCTTCTGCCCAGAATGAATCAGGCATGTCTTGAGCCTTTAACATACAACGAGCCATTTCAACTACTGTCATGTTCCTGCGCTCAACAACGCCATTTTGTTGAGGTGTATGAGCTGTGGTAAGTTGCCTTTTCACACCATGCTCCTTACAGTAATTGTTGAATTTTGTTGACAAGAATTCACCTCCTCTATCTGTTCTAAATTTCTTCAGCTTCCTTCGTGATTCATTTTCTACATACTTATGCCACACTTTAAATTTTTCAAAAGCATCAGCCTTCTCTCGAATGAAATAAACCCACATCTTTCTATTATAATCGTCGACTAACAGCAAGAAGTAGAAAGATCCTCCTAAAGCAAGTGTAGACATTTTACCGCAGAGATCAGCATGTACCAACTCTAGAGGAGCTTGAGATCGATTGCTGGTCTCTCTTGGAAACGCCTTTCATTGTTGCTTGCCCATCATACAAGCTTCACAAGGTTCCTGCAACTCTGAAAATGCAGGCAAATGAGCAACCATCCCTGTTCTTTGCATCTCCTTCAAAACTGCAAATCCGAGATGCCCAAATCGTTGGTGCCATAATTTGCTTACATCTTTATCTTCTGTAGCAGTTAAAACACTTAACTCATACAAGTTATCTCGTCGTATGCCTTTACCTACAACATTACCTGATGAATCCATGATTTTCGCACCACTCTTATTGAAGTGAACTTCGAGTCCACGATCTGTTATTGTAGAAACTGACAACAAATTTCTTTTGAGTGTAGGTACATTGAGAACATCGGATAACTTTTTCTCAACACCTAGAGAAGTGATAAAAGAGATGGTTCCAGTTCTTTCAGCTGGACACTTGGAGTCATTTCCCACCACTACATTGATGGATTCCCGTAGAGGCACTAGGGAACTATACCAATCCTTTTTACTGGTCATATGGCGAGAAGCTCCACTATCTAAAATCCATGGTTCATCAACACGAGCTTGAGCAGATGAACATACCTCTTCAATAGCTACCCAAAGTTCCAGCTCGGTGTTGTTTGCAGACTCTTTGTTCTTCCATGATGATTTTACAGTCCCATTCCGTTCATCAGCTTGCTTCTTTCTGCAATCCTTGATGGCATGGCCTTTCTTTTCACAATAGAAGCAACTTCCTGTGAACTTTTTCTTCTTTGGCTTCTTCTTTGATCCTTCAGAAGAGCCTTTACCTTTTGCATTTGCTGAGAATGCAGCATCACTTGTACTTTGCCGATTCTTCAACCGCATCTCTTCTTCTAAAAGCATCGCACAAAACTCTTCAAATGTAAGAGGAGTTGGTCTTACCTGAGTGTTAAGGGCTATTACTAATCCATCATACTTTGCTGGAAGAACATGTACACATCTTCGAGCCAGCACTTTTGGTGTTATAACAACACCAACTGCAGCCAATTGATCTTGAAGATGCTTTATCCGTTTGATAAAATCTTCACCCTTTTCAGAATCAGAATGCTTTTCATTTGCCAACTGATTTTCTAAATTATGTATCCTAGTGTGGTTCTTGGTCTCATATTGATGAGCCAATATGCCCCAAGCCTCATGTGCTTCAGTAGTATGTTGAACTAAAGTAAGCATAGAATCACTTACACTAGTGACAATCGCACATAATGCATCAGCATTCCGCCTCTTCCAAGCTCGTAGAAGATCTAGATCTGGCTGAATCATCAATCTTGAATTTGCTGGATCTTCAACTGGTATAGGCTCTGGATCCAATCCCATCGGTCCCATGACAGTGTCAAGTAATTCATAGGAGTCCAAAATTGCAGAAATTTTGAACTTCCAGAGTGTATAGTTGGTTCCATCCAGCTTCCCTTCAGTGAATGCAGGTGGACGAATTCGAATAGGTGGAGCATTAACATTAGCTGAAGCACCAAGACTAGTGTTCGACCATGAAGCCATCATGTAATCACTCGAATAATCTACTGATATTCTAGTCTCCTAGTAGGCTAAAATAGTGATACTTCTCAAGCTATTCGAATATTACGGCTCTGATACCATGTAAGACAATAGTTACACAATATAACACAGAAGCAATAGTAGAGAAGATAACAGATATAGGAGAATCTCAACAATTTTCTACTAGCAGCAAGTACAAAGATGATGGCGTTGTCCACTCGTGCGCTTTCAAGGTAGAGCTTAAATGGTGATCTAGACAACTCTAGATAGGGAGATACAAGGTAGAGGTATGCTGGCTCAACTCGATGTCTCAGGTGGTGCAGAAGTCATGTATATATAGGATCATGGGTGGCCTTTCGTGGATGGCTATACATGGGCGGTAGAGCGTGGGCGGCCACCGCCTGTGTAATTGTCATACACGGCTTAGACCGGTTGAACCGACCTAACAAATATAAATGATTTTTGACTCCGGACGCCCCAATTGGGGACTCTGGTAACTCCCTTTCCTTACAATACCTTACATGGTCCAATATGACCTTCATCCAACATGCAAGTTGGGATTCCCATCAATTGGGTAATGCACGCTTGGCTTCTCCTCATAACGGGGGCCTTACAAAATGTGCATACAATCATGAGGGGTAGACATTGATCATATACTAACATATGTGCACATGTATTTGTGTGTATATATGTGTGTATATGTGCATGTGTATATGTGTGAAAGTGCATCTTCATCATGTATAAGTGTATTAGTGCATATCAATAAGTGTGAGTATGCTATGTAATAAAAATAACACAATTCAAATGATATACAAAGAATAGAAATTGTACTTACAATAGTTAGCCATACGTTTGCTTGGTTAGCTTCTTGAATAACCTGCAATAAAGAGAGAAAGAAGAGAGAGAGAGAGAGAGAGAGAGAGAGAGAGAGAGAGAGAGAGAGAGAGAGAGAGAGAGTTCAAAGAGAGAAAGATGTAGAAAGAGAGAAACAGAGGCAGAGGGAGACAATAAGAGAGACCTTAGGCAAAACAACAATTCTACATATACTTGCTTCAGCTCGTAAGCGCAGTGCAATTGCGAACGTTGGAGAGCTCTTCGGTCGGATGCGTGAAAATGCCGATCGAAGAGCTTCCAACGTTTTATGTTTTGTCCGTCAACAGACTGTCGTGTAAGAGATGCTGTCTGTCGTCGCATAAGCGACATCTTTTTAGCATCGTTTATGCGACGCCAAACATCGTCGCCTATGCATCGTCACGTATGCGACGCTATTTAAATTCCTCGTGTTAGCGACATTGTATGGGAGCGTCGCAACCGCGTCGCGCCACAAGTCGCAAAAACCATCGTTTGCTCCGTCGTTTAATCGACGGTCCGCGTGTGATGCTAATTACGATGCATGTTGCAATTTTTATAGCGACGAAATTCTGTCGTCTTAACCGTCGCTATACGCCCGTATTCCTTGTAGTGTATGTACATATGTATGCATGCATGCATGTATGTATGTATGTATGTATGTATGTATGTATGTTATATGTACGTATGTATGTATGTATGTATGTATCTATGTATGTATGTATGTATTTATGTATGTATGTATGTATGTTTGTATGTGTGTTTCTCTACATGTATGATTTGATGTATGTATGTATGTATATATGTATATATGTATGGACAATCTATGCATGTACGTATGTGCATATGCATGCATATATGAATGTATGTATGTATGAATCCATGCATGTACATTATGGACATGGATGTGAGTATAAATTATGTGTGTGCTTGTGTGTATGCATGTATGTATTTATGCATGCATGTATTTATGCATGCATGTATGTACGTATGTACATATGTATGTATGTATTATGCATTTGTATGTATGTATGTATGTATTATGCATGTGTATGTATGTATGTATGTATGTGTATGTCTATGTTTGCATGTATGTTTTAATTTATGTATGTATGTATGTATGTATGCATAAGTTATGCATGTGCATATGGTTTCATATATGTGCATATGGTTTCATATATGTGCATATGAATATATGGATGAATCCATGTATTTATGTATGTATGTATGTATGTGCACATAAATGTGAATATGAATTATGTGGTGTATGTATGTGTGTTTTTATGTATATCTAAATATGCATGCATGCATTTATGTATGTATTCATGCATGCATTTATGTAGTATGTATGTATATATGTATCTATGCATGTTTGTATGTTTATATGTATGTATGCATATATATATGTATGTATGTACAGATGTATGTATGTATGTATGTATGTGTGTATGTATGCATGCATTGGTGCATATATATATATATATATATATATATATATATATATATATATATATATATATATATATATATATATATATATATATATATATATATATATATATATATATATATATATATATATATATATATATATATATATATATATATATATATATATATATATGCATATATATACATACACACATGTTTGTATGTATGATTGTACATAAATACATATTGTATGTAAGTGAATAAGCAAGAAAACATGAAAGAAAGAATGCATGCAAGTAATTAATTAATTAATTAATTAAGTAAGTGAGTGAGTGAATAAGTAAGTAGGTAAGTAAGTAAGTAAGTAGGTAAGTAAGTAAGTAAGTAAGTAAGTAGGTAAGTAAGTAAGTAAGTAAGTAAGTAAGTAAGTAATAAGTAAGAAAGTATATAAGTAAGTAAGTAAGTAAGTAAGTAAGCAAGCAAGTAAGTAAGTAAGTAAGTAAGTTAGTAAGTAAGTAAGTAAGTAAGTAAGAAAGTAAGTAAGTAAGCAAGTGAGTGAGGAAGTAAGTGAGTGAGGAAGTGAGTGAGTGAGTGAGTGAGTGAGTGAGTAAGTAAGTAAGTAAGTAAGTAAGTAAGTAAGTAAGTAAGTAAGTAAATAAGTATGCATACATATGTATGTATATATGTATGTACTATGTATGTATGTGTGTATGTATGTATGTTTGTATGTATGCATGCATGCATCTATGTATGTATGTATCTATCTACGTATGCATGTATTTGTATTATGTATTTATGTATGTATGTATGTATGTATGTATGTATGTATGCATGTATGTATTTATGTATGTATGTATGTATGTATATATGTATGTATGTATGTATGTATGTATGTATGTATGTATGTACATATGTATGTATGTACGTACATATGTATGTATGTATATACATATGTATGTATGTACGTACATATGTATGTATGTATGTATGTATGTATGTACATATGTATTCTTATCTGATTTGTGTATTATTCATATGGATTTGGATGTCCGTATAGTTAACAAGGCGTAGATTTGTTTTTGCAAACAATATGTATGTCAATTCTACATACTCTTGAGGATACACAAACACACATACACGTTGATCGATGCGTATGAGGAGAATTTATGCTCCTCTTTTTAAGCAAGAATCAAGAAAAACCATATTTTGAAATATTAGAGAATCCATTTATTGAGTATTCTGTTACGCTTGAATTCTTTTTTCTCTATTTCTTCAAACATTGTCATTTGGAAGATTATGAATAGGAGACATTGGAATAAAAAAATTAAACATCTTTTGGAAAATGTTTAGATAAATAGACATGCATGTTAAAGTGTTGAAGGGGAATTGATAAATCTCAATGCATATTATATACAATGGTAGAACACACAATGATCTATCTTTCCGTGTACACTAGAAATATAAAGTATAAATTCATGTATGGGAAAGCTTTTTTTCCTGTGCTTAACTCATAGAAGATATTCACTTGTCAGATTCCATATGGACAAAGAGTCTCACGTAATCATTTAATACTAATATTTCTATTTTTTTTGATTATGCGAAAAAGAGTTACCTTACATTCAATGTAGAAATTGGGGTTTCTGTTAGAATTAGAAGGGAATCTAATTAAATCTTCCAAAAAAAGAACACAAGTTCAATCCTATGAGGAAGCCTAGAGTCAGATCTTAATGAGCTATATTTAGGTAAGACGAGTTCGAGTAATGTGAGTCTATGCTAGTTCTTTGGGATTACATTGATTTCGAACTCATCGGCCTTTGGGGCGTTTGGGACAATGGTTATTTCGAAGGTCTCCGATGAGATAGAGTTCGCCATTGTCTCAACGTCTTTCAATGATGGGCAATCCTTTGCCTTGCTCGCTTCTATTGAATGATCGCCGACATCGACTGATTTGATTGTAGGTTTGTAAATAATTCTGTAGAAGAAGTATATGAGGAGTTGTACGATAGATAATGTCACTCCGATAGCGTTTGGGATCTGCACAGCAAAATATTTGATTGCGGTAAGAATATAAGACATGATTTTCGTGTGTAAGATATCATCCGCTCTCTATAATTTCGAATCTGCGCCAAACTCACGACAGTTTAATATCATTTGAAACAATGGCGTACAAACAGATGCTCTATTACCAGAAGAAACATGTCCTTGAGAGCCAAGGAGTAGGCGAACCAGCAAGTTCCATTCAAGAATAGACCCAGAGACAGCGCCAAAGGCATGTACTCCACACTTCCGGTCTTGACCACCTTATGCTACAGTGAAAAAAGGTGAAAAATGTTTAATGTCTTGCTTGATCCCAAGTACGTGAAGCATTTGTTAGATTATTTTCTAATGTACTGCATTTGCTTGATGCATTGATACGAATTTCTGCGATAAATCAACGTATTTCATAAATCATTTACTTGAAACATTTGTCTGCTGGCTAGAGTTGATATATTTTAGGTTTCGGATCTTCTGACTTGCATAAATCAACGTATTTCATTATGAAAATGGAGATTTGCTACTTACGATGATGGTAAGTGGTGCGCCAGTTGAAAAAACAGATGTAATTATGCAGACGATGCCTACTGTCACGATGGGTTGCTTTCCATGCTCTAAGAAGATGGTGGAAAGTACCACACTCGCGAATGAAATGAGTATGACCGATAAGACTGTAACTGCCTTTTTCTGCAAAAAAATAAATTCCCGTGAGTGGATACAGCTGATTCAAATGATCTTACTTGCAATATTACAGGTATCTAATTATTCTATATAGTCAAGTAATTAAGATCGTTAATATATTTTAATTGCGTTTTACATTCAGTTCGTACTGTCAAGAAAAAAAGGCCAGCTTCAAATATACTAACAAGAGAAGCAGTACAGGACAATAAAAGGGGAAATAAAGATGGCCGAACTGAATTGTTTTAATTCCCAAATTTTGGGGCAGTTCATTGATTGTAGCTGCTTGAGTGAACTCGCATGGAAATTCTTAATGTGTCCTACTAAATAATAGTTCGTTGAATGTAAAAAATATAGTTATCATCTTTCAGCCGTATTGTGTTAAGTCTGTTTCGCGCTTACAAGAAAGCGCATGAGATAAAGCGGTACATGAATAGATAGTAGGCACATAAAACGTTTTAATGGGGCAGCTATTTTCAATACTTTTTAGAAAATTCGTACTCGATAATGGTTTTCTGAGTTAGAACCTTCTACGGCAAGATTTTCAATAAATGAAGCAAACAGAATAGTTAATTAATCAGGGTAAAGCACTTAATTACTTGAACCTTTGCGGATAGCTCGATTATTTCGGCGATAATCAACGAAGATGCTCGAAAAATATAATATTGTCTATCGTAGATATCAACAGTTTTGGTAATATTGATCTTATGATTTCTCTTTCATTATCAATCAAATTATGTTTGCCTCATAGTTTTTCGAAGATCTAATGATATTCTACTATGCAATGCTGCCGTAATTGGAAGACACCGATACGTTGTACGAGCAAGATCATTTCCTTTCATCAACCAATGAAACTCATGTGCGAGACGAACAGATATGTGTCGGCTAAGTAGCTGAGTTTCTGTGAGGCTATGAGAGCTGTTCGAAGGACCTGACCTGCGCAGATGAAGCTCGTGCAGAGAAATACTTTTACGTACTTCCCAGATACAAGCCACAGAAAACTTCCTCAAAAAGCGCGTGAGCTTTAGGGGAAAGGTTCACTCATCTGCCAAGTTCAACCTGAACAGGGAAGCCTCTTGACCACGCAGAAATCGAATGACCTGGATTGCTGTTCAGTTCAGGCTTACGTTCATCCGGCGGTTTCATCTTCGGTACTCTCTCAAGTTCTTTAGGGCGTTCATCTCACTTTCGACATCTCGTGCTGATCTAACTGTATTCTCGTGTCAAATCTATCTTTTGTTATGGTTTCTTTTCCTCTCTTCGTGGCAGCATCCCGTCCTCAATATATAATACTGTAGATGCGCCACCTTCTGCGTCTTTGCTTCCAAATTACTTATTCTACAGCGGTGTAGGAACCTTGATTCCACTGCTTTCGAATCAGTCAACCTTTCATGCCCTAATTGACGTCTGGATTGCTTGAAGGGATCTCGGGCGTTTACTAGCTGCTCCCTCAGGAAATTCTTTAAGACAAGCTCAGCTTCCTCTCCTCATCGATTACGTTTCTTATCAGACTACCTACATCTATGGCAAGTTTCTAAACTATTCAGCTACAATGGAGAAAATCTTTTGCCTTCTTCTGCTGAGTATACTATCAACAACTGTTTCCCAATGCTAGCAGGCAGATTCATAATAGGTGTGTGTGTGTGTGTGTTTTGTGCGTGTGTATATGTGTATCTGTGCGTCCATGTCGTGCGCACGCGCGCATGCTCACTTGTGTGCTAGCGCACAAATGAGTATGTGCGTGTGCTCATGTGTTGTATAGCACAGGTTTCGGAGATGGAATAGCGTTCTGGTTACCCTTTGCTGTGAGTTTGCGAACCAAAGATATATGGAGAGGTAGAAGATCTGGAAGCCGCTGCTGATGGCACTGATGGTCATAACAAAGATTCCGCCATGCTTCAGGATCCCGTAATACATCCAGAAGAGCGCCGACATGAGGCTGAAGAGATATGGCTGGGCGGAGAAGGAGCCCGTGCTTCCCTTCTTCAAAATCCTCCAGAACGTAGGCCTGTCAGTAAAAAAAACATTTTAACGGTCAATGCCTCTCGGAACTCCAACGCACCGCACCATAATCAAGCTTCTGTCCACCCGCATGCATTATCTTAATGTTTTTAATTAGCTCGGTGTTCTTGAAGGTCTTACATTGGCGATACCAGCCCCAGAAACGCTGTGATGTTGCCTGCAAGACACCAAGCATTTTCAGAAAATATTAGTATTTCTAAAGTTTTGGATTTCCACACACACGGAGAGATGCTGTACAATGCTGGTATAGATTAGCTCGTAGCAAGTAATATGGACACTAGTTTTAAATCCACATTCTTTGTTATAGCAGATTGCCATGAGATGGTTTGTGCAATATATAGAGTACAGCAACACACAGATTGCCATGAGTTTGTTATAGCAGATTGCCATGAGATGTTTTGTGCAATATATTAGGGGACAGCCAACATAGAGTTGGTTGATGTGAATGCTTGTTGACTGCTGATTAATATATGCTCGTTTGGGTTCTCTGGATTACTTAACCTGTTCCTGATATAATTCTTTGATCTAAATGAGATTAAGTGCATAGATAATCCAATACTGCATTATTAAACTTGGACAACATATTCGATGCCGCATCACAAGCTCTTGCCTAGACACTAGTTATTAAGGTACTGAATAATGTTTTTCTTTATTATGCAATCAAGATCTCGTACAAGAATATTATCGTATTACGTACAAGTGCAAGTACACTTATGCTAATAATATTGTAAATGATGATTATATTTCTGATTATAGATCGATATAAGATTACAATTAAGATTTGCAGATCGTCAGAGACGGAATTAACATACAGAATGCAGGAACTACTTAACTGCCAAGAACAGACCTTGCGGAATATTAATATAACAAACTCATTTACACATTTACTCAGGTACGGATCAATATTTGGAATAACAAACTCATGTACACATTTACTCAGGTACTTACTGATCAATGTTTTAGGTCTCATGGAATGAATGCCATTCTAAAATACATCACCATATTAGTATTATCTGACAGCCTAGACACTGGAAGCGCTACAATCATGCATAGTATACAGGTTCATGAAATGCTGGTTATTATTCAGGATAACAGATTAACATAAGTTACAACGATAAGCGAATCATTGGAGTACACCATTAAAACTATACATTGTGCAGATGATCAGAGACAAAAGCATACAGTATGCAGGAACTACTTAACTGACAAGCCAAACAGACTTTGCGTTTTAATATAGCAAACTCATGTACTATACATTTACTCAGGTGCTGATCACTATTTTAGGTCATATGGAATGAATACCATTGTAAAAATAACATTGCCATATTAGTAGCATCTGAGAGCCTAGATAATGGAAGCGCTACAATCATGCGTAGCATACAAGTTCATAAAATGCTCGTTTAATATTGTTCAGGGTACATCGCGAAACGAACCCTTGGAGTTCATGATCAAAACTACACAGTATGCAGGAGTTGCTCGAATACAATAGCCGTTTTTAGAAGAAAAGACCTTGCGATGTAATATCACAAGCTCATGTACAGCAGTTTATCTACTCTGAAATTTATGGTGCATACAAGTATATTACCATGCTATACGTATTTGAGAGTACAAATATTGGAAGATCTTTAATCATGCGTAGTATACAAAATCATAAATAGACCGCTATTGATGAGGTTTAATCTACATTCATCACTAGTGACTCGTGAGCTCAAGAATTCTTTATTTACTATTGCATTCCATTATATTCATTAAAATTGAGAGACGGTGTATGCGTGTATGTGTTTGAGAGAGAGAGAGAGAGAGAGAGAGAGAGAGAGAGAGAGAGAGAGAGAGAGAGAGAGAGAGAGAGAGAGAGAGAGAGAGAGAGAATGATGGGTAACGGGCTGTTTAGGAGAGGAATGTAGATGCTTTTCTCTTTCTCTCTCGCATAAGACATTCGAGAAGGGTGGGGCAGCTCACCTGTAATGCCTAAAATGAAGGCAAGGAGAGCCATGGCGCTGCACTATGCAAGGATGGAACGCACAGCCTCAGAATGCAATATTGAGCACGCTGATCTTGTGTGTTGGAAACCCTATGTGAGGCCCTGGGTTTAAGTAGGCGGCTCCATGGTTTTCAAATCTCTCTCTCACACACTCTCTTTCTCTCTCTCTCTCACACACACACACAAATACGCTTACTGATGGGCAGGCAAAAGTGTTATCAGTGGTTGCCCGCTGTGCTCTCTCTCTCTCTCTCTCTCTCTCTCTCTTCCCGAAAGGGCGCGTACCTTGCTTATCTTCACCATTATACAGCCGAGAACAGTTGCTGCTCTCCAGCTCCTCATCGTGCTTGTATCGCGACATGGAAGTTCAGCATTATTGTCCTCGCCTGCAACAGCTTCTCTTTTGTCTACAACTTGTCCTGGCTTCGAACAAACCTCTCGCACACAGGCGTGCAGAACCTGAGGGGGTTTCTCCCTAGCCGGAATACCATGCGTGCGCATGGCTCTTTCTCTTTACTCCCTCTCCTCTCGTGCTGCAGTTGATCGCCTTCTCGCTCTTCAGTGTCATCCGCCTTCTTCTTTCTGGTCGTCATCATTCCCGTCGTCCCGTACAGATAAAGCGATGATCCGCACTCGGTTGCCTCTACTTTACCTTCCCTAGTGGGTGTTCTGCCATACCTTCTGCTGCGCCCGTTGGCCTTCCTCTACTCCGCAATGGCGATATTATCTAACAACAAGTCCTCCTTCCTTGCGGTTTCCCATTCCTTCAAGCTCCTTGCGTTTCGCCTGCTCACATCACGCATGCGTAAGGATCTAGTGAGCTAGATCGGGAGAGTATCCAATTGTCTGTGTTACATGATATATTTCTGGACTCCATTTCCAACGAATCTAGGATGCAGAATACCATAAATCTGAGCAAGAATTCGAGCATCATGATTTCAAACTCTGATACTTATTTACATATCTGTTTTCAATTTCAATTCTATTTTACAGGTGATCAACACAGACATATCTGTTTTCAATTTCAATTCTATTTTATTTACATATCTGATACTTATTTACATATCTATTTTCCATTTCAATTCTATTTTACAGGTGATCAACACAGACATATCTGTTTTCAATTTCAATTCTATTTTATTTACATATCTGATACATATTTACATATCTGATACATATTTACATATCTGATACTTATTTACATATCTATTTTCCATTTCAATTCTATTTTACAGGTGATCAACACAGACATACATATTCAATACTTTTCAAGATTGCTAAGACCATCGAGATATCCCTCCTCTTCTCGTAAAACAAAACGACAAAGGATCATCAACAGAATTAAGCAAATGATATCATACAATACAAAAGCTGGTTAGAAAGTACAATCCTGATTTTGTTTAAGAAGGCTACATCCGTATGTTCTCATGACACCGAGTCTCCTGAACCTTTTTGGATATTCACGAAGAAGATTCCAAAAAGATCAAAGGTCCTCTTTTATGCTCCTTTGTTGCTTTGCATCTCTCTCTCTCTCTCTCTCTCCATCTATGTCTCTGCTTTATAACGACTCTCTACAAAACTTTGACCATGTTATGGGTGCCCTTCTTCCTCATTATGAAGTTGCCACGCATCTATTTGTTCACTCGTGACACGAAATTTCATGGGGTGGAATTGTTTATATTTTGAGGACAAGACAGGAGTGCATTCATTCCATTCATCCTTTCTTCTTGCTCTCCTTCTATTTAGACTTACATTTTTATTTTTATTTTTTTAGTTTTTTGAACGGGTGAACTTAGATGCAAATACTCTCTTTTTAACTAGACTCACGAGAATGTTTGTGCGAACGGGTGAACTGAGATATGAAGACTGCCAATCA
The DNA here is from genome assembly GCA_020310875.1 of Ceratopteris richardii. Classification (NCBI taxonomy): domain Eukaryota; kingdom Viridiplantae; phylum Streptophyta; class Polypodiopsida; order Polypodiales; family Pteridaceae; genus Ceratopteris; species Ceratopteris richardii. The sequence continues at coordinate 171,373,326 of CM035423.1, read as the reverse complement.
CTCTACCTTGTACATTGTTTTGCTTGAGAGATTCTTGAAAGTGGTTTCCTCCTCCTCCTCCTCTTTTCCTTCTTCTTCTTCATCTTCATTATCTTCTTCTTCTTGTTCTGCTGTTCTTGTGGTTATTATTATTATTATTATTATTATTATTATTATTATTATTACTTATACTATTATTATTATCCTTATCATTACTACATCTAAAAAATGTTGCGCACGTACTCCCAATCACTCTACCAAGTACATTTTTTTACTTGGGAGACTATTAACAATGGTTTCCTCCTCCTTATCTCTCTTGTTGTTATCATTCTTCTTAATCTTCTTCTTCATCATCATCATCATCATCATCGTCTTCTTCTTCTCTTCCGCATTTATCTTCTATTCCTTCTTCTTCTTCTCTTTCCTATTGTTTTTGTTATTACTATTACTGTATTGTTATTATTATTATTATCATCATCATTATATTTTAAAGTAAAAAATTAATAAAATTACTTTTATTATTATTATTATTATTATTTTTGTTGTTTATTTTCATTCCTCTCTTCTTGTAATAGATTCAATTAAATAATTGATCATTTAGGAGAAAGATAAACCATGAGTAGATTGAATCTCTCACATGTTCTTGGTGTAAATAGCATGGATAAATCAATTAAAAAAACTTGAAAGTATCTTTATAGTTAAAAAAAACACCTAGATTAAAAATAACAAGGAGAAAGTAGCTTGTTGATGATGAAAATTCACATCACATGGAAATATGCACATCATGACATCAAGCCTCATAGATTGCACTCTTGTATAGCTCCTATTCATGATTGGTTATCCTTTTTCTTGACATATAAGATGCTCCTTTTGGTTTAAATATTTCATAGTGAAACACGTTTTTTTAAAGTCTCCATAACTTTAATACTTTTTATGAAAAATGTGATTTTGAATCATGAAGTAATCATGTGTGAGTATAAAGAATTCGTTGGATAGGTAGCTAAGGAACCCACCATAGAAGTAGCTTGGATCCATAATCATGAAAAGTGTATGGCCATCAAGATTTTTCTTGCACAATAGAGAAAACTTTTCCTCTCACATATGAATGATAGTAACAACGGAAGACTTATCCCTACGTACAATTGATACATCATAACATTACAAATAACTGATTGTTTGAATATTCAATGCCTTATCATGGCATAACGTATATAAGAGAAGGATGATCACAAGAAGTTTATTACTCTTTGCCAATATTGATATTTTTTCTTGAATAAGGAAAACGTATAATTCAAACTTCACTTTTGATTATAATAATATCCACAATTTCTTCATAAACCAAAAGTCTAGTACCTTCTGTTAAACCAATGATTTCTTATCGTTGAAATTCAATTCTTGTCCTTATCATAGAGCTTTTACCATTGGTTCCATTGGCTTTTATGGTCTCTTTATCTTTTAGAGAGGGAATTCATCAATGTCTTCATGAAAATTGGAAATAACTTATCATGGGTTAAAGAAACGTATATTTCTTGTGTTCCATTAGTTAATTAAAAGAATAAGATATCTCAATATCGTTGTCCAAGAATATAGTTTAAGGTTAGAAAATTTTGCAAGAATAAATATCTTCTTTCTATTGAAAGGAGGTTGATGCCTCTTGGATTTATGGAAAATAAAGTATATATTTATGAGATTATATATAGAGAAATCCCCATTACTCAGAAAAAAAGTATTGCTTTTATTTTGGATGAAAAAGATTTAATTCAAACAAGACAAGCTGAAGTAGGTTCTCTGGTGCTATTTGATTATATTTAAAATAAGTAGAAGCATTGATCTATTCCTTTGTTCCAAAAATAAACTTTGATATTTATAATCTTTTCTCTTTATCTTTAATTACTAGTAACTTTCTTCAAAAAGCAACTTTTGTTTTTTGTTTCAATGTGATATTCTTTTCAAAATTCAAAATTTCATTAACTATTTTTTATGCATAATGTAATTAGTAATTTTGATAGATTAACAATTGAAAATATATAAATGACAAAGAATGTCTAGCTAGTTGAGCGGTCTTGTTGATCTAATACTCTCTCGATAAGATAAAATTTTGTAAGATAAATATTTCAAAAGAAATAAAAAAGAAAAAAACATTAGATATATTATGAGATTTAGAAAATAGGAAATATATATAACGTGACAATAAAGATAGAGAAAATTTGATCCTAATGAAGTATATGGGACTCTCTAGATTTAGTTAGAAGATCTTTGGTTTCAATATTGGTAGATAAGAAAATTGATAAATAAAATTCCTTCAATTTTTTTTATTTTTGAAATATTAAGCTCCATAATTTAGAGTCTTCTTAGGCAATTAAGGTTATGAGTGGTGTTAGGTGGTAAAAACTAATAGTGAACTAGGTGGTAAAAACCTATAAGACTCTATAGACTTTTGAAATTTCTTAATTCAGCTCTTTATTAAACTCAAAATTGCTAACATCTTAGACTCATCCAATAAGAATCCTATATTATGTTGTGTAGTACCTGACACATTAGAATTAAAAAAATAGCTTAGTTGTCCTTGGACACCCACTTCTTATGAACTTCTTATCAAGAATAAAAAGAATGACTACTGCCCACGTTCTCTACTTGGAAAAACTCTCTTCAATATAGGTTTGCTCTTACTTGAGAAATAGTAATTGATGCAATCCCTCCATTTATCCTTTTTTCTTGATCTCCTTCTAACTTGAATTACAAAATTGTTGACCTCAATGAGTGAACAAAGATAGAAGTATTGATAATCACTTTATCTATTACATTGTTTACTTGAGATAATCTTCTCAAGATATCCTCATCCTCCTCTTCCTCCTCCTCCTCCTTCTTTATCTTCATCTTTTCCTTCTTCTTCTTCTTCTTATTATTATTATTATTATTATTATTATTATTGTTATTATATTTATTATTATTATTATTATTCTTAGTCATGTAGATTATCCATTTTGCTTGATATTAATGGGTGCTATGATTCCCTATGCCTAAGTGTCTAGGCTACTCATAAAGAATTTAGAAAGTTTCACATAGAACCCATTAGAATTAAATGAAATGGATAATCTACCTCTCTTGCTGATCTTCTTTGTCTATAGTACATAGATGTTCAGAATTGGCATATAATTAGGCTCTAAAACCCTAATTTCTTGACCATTGCTAGATTTTAAGTACAAAATAGTGTGGAAATTAGTAGGAGGATCGAGAAGGAATCATTTACATATTATCTCTTGAATCGAAGCACACAAATAACAAAAGAAAATTTGAGATAGAACAAGATTCTAGTATAGTGCGGATGAATGTATTGAAGTTCCTCCTACATCCATAGGTGGTATGAAACATGTCAATGTGTTTTAAAATAATTGGATTTCATCAAAACCCACTTGGAAAGCTATATACCTTGAGACACACACCCGCAAAAGATTTTGAATTAGTAACTTGACAAACCCATTGGCCAAATAGGTGTTCTGTCTAGACAACAAGGACTAAGGATACTCAAACTGAATGTACTAGCCTACCCACAAGGGGTTAGAGATGCACCTTTCCACCCAAGAAACCCCTCCAATATACAAATCCAAGTCAAAGGGGGTAACTAAACCACAATGGGATATGTGTGCCTTCCATCACATGGGTCCCTAAGGTGATCACATGTTTTCAAAGCTTAGGAAAACCAATAAAATTGCATGTCTTTGAAAAGAAGGTCCTCTAAGCTCTCACGTATGAATCAAGGGAATAGGGGAAGCTTCCAATCAAGCCTAAGGTACTCATCCTTACAGAATTAACCCTTAGGCTCAAGATCCTTTGAATAGGGGTAAATAAACAATAAATCCCAAGGATTCCACATCTAGAAACCCAAGGGTTCTACCCATTAGATCCATGTGGTTGCTCCATGATCTATCTAATTGATCACGTTCTTCATCTCTCTTATTTGTCTCTTTATTCAAAAGGGGATCCTACCCCAACTGAATCTCAAAAGAGGAGAATCGTGGGGTCAAGTCCCTACCCTCATCATTCAATGCTCCATTTGGTTTTGCACATGAATAACTAAATCAAATGAAAAGTATGGAAAGAATGAAAAGGGTGGAACAAAATATTCATGCCTATTTCACTATTTTAGCTATGTGCAAATTGGGCTTCCATAGTATAAACATGTGATTAGGTGGATCCAAAGTGTCTCTAACTAAATTAGTATCTTGCTCCATCTTTTATGCATGAACCCTCCAAAATAGGTCGAAATTATTTGGTAACTTGAGACTTTCTTTTTAGTTTCATCTATCTAGTAAAAAAATCTTGATCCCAAAGATACATGAATCTTATTCATGACCCCTGCCCAAATTACTTTCCTCTCATACTGCTAGATGTACATATACTATGTACCTTATTGAAATGGGTTGATTTCTTTCTTAGGATTCACCTCCACTAAAGCTCAATCCAAATAGAGGGGAATGCGTTCACAATACCTACAAACCACTAAAAAGGTATAGGTGGATTATGTATTTCCTCATACATTTTGGAATTGATGTTTGTGATCAAACTTAGAACTACTAAGGCACTTTTTGCCCTCTTTAGGAGTTTTTTCCCCTTGGCTTGTATATACATATAAAGCTAACATGTCACTAATCTTTTGTACAATCACTTGGTAATACATTCTATGTTGTGTTGTGATCGAGGTTTCTTTTTCTTCCTTCTACTGTTTGTGTGCTTTCACAGATCTCAAACGCCATCAATTGGTACCAAAGAAGGTCACCAACTCATATAAGGTTTCGTTGAAAGCCCTCCCATGAAAGTCTCAAAATCACATGAAAGTTGTTGAGCATACTCAAGAAGATTAAGACTTCAAAATGGCTTCGGTTTGTGGCATTGAAGTTTTGATATGAGCTCATTTTGGCCTTCAAATGCACTATCAAAGTGACTGTGTAGGCAATTTCATCCTTTTGTGCCAAATGTATATATAAGTTTCAGCTCACTAGTACAAGTGGCTCCAAGTTTTCTAGAGGTTTAGGAGAGCTCAAAAGGGTGTTTCTATTCAACTTTTGAGATACAATCATTTTGTGCATCAAGGTATTTTGTCATTAAACATGGATGAAAGCAATGATGTATTCGGTTTTTTTTGGCTATTGAGGATAAGTTGGATGGTATGAACTACCCATTGTGGGCATATATGATGCGTCATGTATAGGTAGAAAAAGGGTTGTGGAATATTTTGGAGGGTGTTGAAAAGCATCCTACTACACATGCAAATATAGTTATTGAAGATGATACAAATGGCATGATGGTCCTAAAATTCCTATTCATGTTTCAGTTCCTACTATGCCTGATACATAAAAAATTTGTTGGGATGGCAGAGATGCTTGGGCACATGCATTGATAGCTTTTGTTATCAAACATGTCATTATCCCTCATATTCACTCTTGGAGAATAGTAAAGGATGCTTGAGGTACACTTAAAACTTCATAACATGCAAGTAATGAGGGTTGTATTGCTCACCTTCAAAAACAGTTGGACAGTAATCATATGAATGAAGGAGATTCTATGGATAGTTTTTTTGACCAAGATCAAGTTTTTGAAGGAGCAATTGATTTCTACTAATGAATTCTTACCAGATAGCTCACTTGTGGAGACAATTCTTAATTATCTTTCAGATTTATATCAAAGTTTTGCTTCTACTCTTCCATTTATGATGAAAGGAAATCCAAATGGCTTAACATTTGAGGGTTTAGTCTCTGTTTTGGTGTAGCAAGATCAATCTATGTAGAGCAAGTTGATCATGTGTGTTGTACATCAAGATTTCTTAGCTAGTCAGAAGGGAAAAGGAAAATCGAGCTCATTACTAGTAAGCAACAATTTTCTAATGCTACACAATCAAAGAAGGAAGAAAAAGATAACAAGAAAGTAAAAAATCAAAAATAGTTTGGAAATATTATAAGGGAAATGATAATGTCATAAAGATGTATCCAAAACTGGCTGCAAAAGAGGCAAAGAAGAAAGAGGTTGGAATGATTGACGTTGCAGAGGACTCTAGACCTAAAATAGAGTCAGCCAATCTTGTTCAAAATGAAGGATGTGCATTTACTACTTTTTTCTACTATGAACCATCTTCTCATGAGCACTGTATGTCTATAGTAGACTTAGAAGTTTAGTACTTTGATAGTGGGGCAGCCAAACATATTAGCTCATAGCACAATTTCTTCAAGTTTACTTGAGCCTAGCCCTATAGGGAACATGTACTAATAAATGTTCTTATTATGTAATGGGAGTTGGTAAGATCATTCTAACTACTGTCGATGGTAGTGCTTTCACATACAAATGCTTTACAAATTCAAGGGATCGAGAAAAATCTATTGTCAATTTCAGCATTTGCCAAGATTTTCTTGGTTGTCAAATTAGTTGATGAGATATGTACACTTCATAGTCTCTAAAATGAACTGATGGAGAGTGTTAATCTCCAAAAGAACAAGCTACTCTTGAAGTTAGAGCACCTCTATAACAAGAGTAACTCAAACCTTCACCAATTTTAGAGGATCAATGATCAATCATAAAGATTTTGAAAAAAACTATGAAGAAGATGATTCTTCAGAAAGTTTGCTGCACAGATCTCTCTTATTGACTTATCAAATGTGTAAAGTTTTTGATAAAAATTTTCACAAGGTGTTGCCTATAGTTTTTGCACCTCCTCCAAGTTAAATCATTCCAAAAGACTCAGTAGATCTTGAGAAATGACCTTATCAAGCCACCTATGTCTAAAACTGTTCTTCTGAGAAGTCGATTCAGACACCTGTAACTTCTAACACTCGGTTCTCTCAAACTAGAACCCGTTTATGCAAATGCTTTTAGCCATAGATGGCTTACCTTTCAACTTAAATTTTGCCTCCTCACTCATCCAAAAGTTTAACCTGTGCACTGAGAAATGATCAAATCTTTGACCATCGAGATTGCGCCTATTTCAGGAAACAGTGAACACTTCTTCACATATGAATGTTCCTACTCATAATTCTCAAACAGCCTGTTTACAATTAGACTCTCAAACTTTAACCATAGACTCATTAACTATGGACTTAGAAATCTACAAAAGGATTCTTGAAATGATCAAGCACAGAAGGAGAATACTCAGAAAGATCAGGTGCAACATTTCTTCATTCCTGGAAATTTACATCTGAGTGATGAGAGATATCTTACTCACTTCTAAAGTGTCTAATAACATCTAATTCTCCTCAAAACTTGTCTTAACACAATCTCTCATATTTTCCCCGACATTTTTCATAGTATATATAGGCAAATATTTAGAAGCTCATGACTATACAAAAGTATAAGTGAACTATCTCTGAATTAATTTACATATGTGTACACATCTTTTAACTTCTGAATATGCACTTCCTCCATGCTTCATAACTTGAAATTTTCTTCAGTCCTTGACTTCCAAACCTTCATTAAAATGTTATTATTGCTTCTCAAATTCTATGTTGTGGGTTGTATAAGATCATAGACTATGCCAAATCTATGAATGATTTAGCATGTGAAGTTCAAAATTCTAAGGCTATATAAAATGCAAAGCTTTGGCATGCATGCTTTTGGCATCTTAATTTTGCTGGTTTGCTACACCTATAGAAATATAGTGGTATCCTCTCTATCCAAACTTGAGGCACCTTGTAAACATGTCTACAAAGGCTTTATTTTGGGCAAAATGCAGCGTTCTTGATTCTCAAATGATGCTTCAGTTTGAGCTGCTCATAAGTTGCAACTTGTTCATAGTGATGTTTATGGTCCTATACAAACACCTTCTTTTGGGGACGACCTTTACTTCGTAACTTTTATTAATGATTTATCTAGGCATACATGGGTATCATTTGAAAGAAAGTCCCAAGTGTTTATGTGCTTCAAACAATTTTTTGTTTTGACTTAAAATTTGTCACCCTCCATTTTGATCGGGGGGGATACATATCTTTTGATTTTAATGCATTTTTGGTTGAGAATGGGATAAAACATCAGTGTACAGTGCTGTACATACCTCAAAAAAGTGGAATTGTTGAAAGAAAGAATATGTCTCTCATGGAGATGGCGAGGTGTATGGTCAAAGCTCAGTCTTTACCACATAGCTTATGGCTTGAGGTTGTTATGTGTGCAACATATGTACATAAAAGGTGTCCAATCAAAGCACTGAAATCGATCACTCCCATCAAAGCAATACAATCCGTTGCTCATATGTGTGTCTTTGGTTTTCTCGCATATGCATTAGTGCTTGGACAACAACACAAGAAATTGGATGATAAAGTAGTATAATATAATTCTGTTGGGTATAGTTCTAAAAGAAAAGGCTATTGTCTAGACTAAACATTCTTTTAGCCAATTTTGTTTTTGTGGAAGATTCAATTTAGCAATTACTTTCATGTACCAAGGAGACCTCAGTTAGAATTAAAGATGTGTATGACATTTTATTACCTCTTTTTATAGGTGGAGAATCAAATGCTCATCCAAATGAGGCAATTTCTCAACCTTTATAGGTTGCACATGATGTATATCATTCCATTTCTAATACAAATTTAGATGATGCACTTGTTGGGGAGAGGGTTGATATAGAGGCGGAAAACGCTATGCTTAGTGCAGACTTTAAGAGATAGCAAATAGATGCATCTCTATCATATCGTACTTGTTCCGACTCTCATAGTGCTTCCTTTGCATCACATTGCTATGCAACAGTTGCCTCTAGTCTTTGTGATGAGAATGAGCCTATTTATTTTGATGAAACACAAACTTGAAAAAAATTGGATGGCTTCTATGCAATTAGAATATGATACTATTATGGTACTTGATCTTTATGTGACTTGTCTCCACGAAAAAATTCCTTTGGCACAAAATGGGTATACAAGATGAAATGTAAGTCTGATCGAGCAATTGGTAGGTATAAGGCAAGGCTTGTTGACAAAGGTTATGCTCAAGAAAGAGGCATTGATTTCGATGAGACCTTTTCTCCCATTGCTTACTGACCACTATTCACAACATTTGTGCACTTGCAACTCATCACTATCAGGTTTGAATCAAGTATCACGTGCTTGGTATGAAAAGATACATGGCTACTTGATTGCACATGGTTTTCAGAACAATCCAACTAAGAGCACCTTATATATTAAGCATGAAAATGTACTTATGATCATAGTAGTATATGTTGATGAGATGCTACTCACTAGTCCTAATGAGAAGCATATTGTTGAATTTAAGGTTGATTTTCATGCCCCTTTTTAGATGTCCGATTTGGTGCATTTGCATCATTATTAGGTCATTCAGTCTATGCAAGCCTATGGGGGAATAACTTTGTGTCAAACAAAAAATATTCACACATTATTGTAGTGTTTTGGCCTTGAAGATTGCAAACTATTGCCTCTCCTATGGAAAGACATTTACAATTGAGTCTTCATGATGCAGAAGATTCATTTGATTTTTTTCTCTATCAACATGATGTTGCATGATTGATTTACTTATGCATAACTCAGTTTGATATTTGGTTTGGTTTCTCTCAAATAAGTAGGTCTATGCATTGGCCAAGTTCCATGCATTGGCAGGAAATCAAGCACATATTTCTATAAGAAAATAGTTATGCAAGAGAATACAAGAGCAATAGCAAAGAAGATAACAAATATAGTAGAATTTCAAAAAGAGTTCTACTAACAAAAATTTCAAGGATGATGGCATTGTCAACTAGTGAGCTTTCAAGCTAGAGCTTAAATGATGGTCTAGACCTCTCTAGATAGAGAGTTACAAGGTAGAGGTATCTTGGCTCAATTCGATATCTAGGTAGTGTAGGGGTCATGCATATATATGATAATGGAGGGATGTGGCCTTTCATGGATTGCTATACATGGGTGATAATCATCCATGTAATCCCCATATGCGGCTTAGGTCAGTTCAATCAACCTAACAAATATGAATGATTTTTTACTTTGACAGCAGATATTGCATGGAATATTCCCTTTACCATCTTGTCAGGGGCTTTGCCCTGAACCAGGGGGGATCATTACCGCCACATTTACATGCTTTTTCTTACTAAGACTTGGTTGGTTGTTATAACATGTGTGTCCACCAATGGTCTTTGCTTCATACTTGATAGCTCATGCATATCTTGGTTGAACAAGAAGTAGCCTACTATAGCAACTTCTAGTTGTGAGGTTGAGTATAGGGCATCTTTCACAATGTCTATTGAGGGTGTTGTAGGATTTTGTTTCTACAATCCTTATGTTTTATGAAAATCTTCACTTGCATCAAACTTCCTTGAGAACTCCAAATCTTTTAGGATTTCATATGAGTTGGAAGATGCAATGAAAGAAGTGTGAAGACTTGGATACGATGAAGTACACCACATTTTTCTATTTCTTCGATATCTTTTACCTTGTAATACCTTACTTAGTACTTTTAAAGCATAAGGTGTAGGGTCTTCGAGACTTTTCCCCCTCCTTAAGAGTTTTCATCCTTGAAAATTGGCTTGGGGTATATTGGTAATGGTGCTCTTTCTATTAATCTTTATTAGATTTTGAAAAACTTTATGCATTTATTCCCCTAGGTTAAAATAAGTATTCAGATCTTTTAGGTTCCTTTTCTTTCAGAATTTAAGAAACTTGTATCCCTAATTTTAAGCTTTCATTACCCATAATTTTGGTGTTCCATATCACCAAGCACACTTCAATGGGATTGTAAATCTAGATGGCGCATACCATTTGGTTCACACTTCCACTTTATTGAAGGTAACTTTAAACTTAACCCTGGGATGAAACTTCTTCTTAGTCTAATTAAGTGAGAACTTCTCTTGGTCATGCAAAAATAATTTTTTAACTTACCAAATCTCATTCGTAATAGCAACTTGAAAAGAATTATTCTCAAAGATTGAATTTTCAATGACTTCTTTGTTCATATGTGCATTGAAAGATCATCTTTATTTCACCTAATATTGGAGCTAGTTTTTCATCTTTAAAATAGATATTTTCTCTTGACATAATTAGTAATCTGAAAAAGAATAATTGACTTTCCAATTAGACATTCAATGTGAAGAAGATGGTAACACCTCTTACCATTTGAATAGCCCTTTAGTTCTAAGAAATAATCAAATTATACTTAGGGCTTTCTACAACCCTTGAGTTTTATCTCTTCTTCATGTCTTCCATTTGCTTGAAGGAGTTATGTAAATCTCTCATTAATAGTTCTATTACTTCTATCAAATAGAGAACTTACTTGACACAACAATTGATGCTTTCACAAGATGATACCTTTATCCTCTTTTCATCCATCAATTGAAAGAATCTTAAAAATAACCTGAGGTTATTTATATGGTATGCATTCTTCCATCTTTTAGCATGGTGTAGATTCTCAAAATTACCACCATCTATCACTTAAGTTTTTGGCCTTTTCGATTAGACATTCCATGGGTTTTATGGAATTTAAAATAGCATAAGAGGAAATTTAAGTATAATCTATCTTAATAATGTGATATTACTTGGCTTATAATAGTCCAACCATATAGGAAGTAAATGGTACTTTTAATATGGTTGATTGGCTATACTACGATTATTTCTATAGTGAAAATTGTAATGAGGCTTAAACTTGAATAAATTGAGTCTTCCGCTAAACCCACAATCTCATGTGATACATTTCATATCCATACTTAGAGTATTTTGAAATGTTCAAATCTTCATTGGAAGAGGTGTAGCATGCATATGGTTTAGAAACCGAACCCCTCTTTTAAGTGTGCAAAAGTTCCAATTCAAAACTTTTTTGTTCAAGGGATGGTGAAAAATTTACATGCAAGTTGTCAAAATGCATCAAAAGCATTGTACATAAACCAAGCACATGTTTATGCACCAGCAATTTTTCTTTTGCTAAACCATGTACATAAATTTGATGCATAAATCCAATCATTTCCATGATCTATTGTAAATGTGAATGAGCCATCTATGCCATGTCGTTCGATGCATCCACTTTGTAGTTTGACTTTAGTCACATGCAATGCATGTTACGTGCTTTGAAAAGAAAAGAAAAAATAGTAGATACTTATCTGGAAGTTAAGCTTCGTCCATCCCTTCAATGTATATGAGTAATTCCATGAGGGTGTAGGTTTGGGCCATCGAACCCCTTCCCTTTCTCCTTGGCACTTCTTACTTAAGTATGTGCCCAATATGTATATCTAATGTTAATAGAATGCATATATGCATACATACTAATAGATGCAGTCTTTATGCATGAAAAGATGTGAACAATTTCACATGCCCTCAAGCAAATCACCTAAGGTATGTCATGAAAATTGAGAAGGAACTTTAGTGGAAGAATACTCAAAGCCCATTCTTTGTCTGCATCTAGAGAAGAGCCTTTCTTATCTTTAGCATTGATTGAAGGAAGTCCATTGAATGGGTGACTTTATCTGATTGCTTCTTCAGTGCTCTTGGAGAAATAAATGGTACTTAATAATTAGGATGCAAAGAAAGACATAAATAATCATAGCAAACAAAAGGGGATAGTTTTCTATGGCTTATATATGCTTTTGAAATGCATTAGTTTGTAAAGACAATCAAACTAATTTAACATAAGTGAGACCACAAATTCTTAGGTTCATTCATGTGCAAAGAAACGGATAACCAAAATGGCGAATGAGTAGAATGATAGGGAACAATCCCATATGCAACATGCAAGAAGTTGCAAATATTAGTATATCCAGAGAAATGTGAACTTATCTTTATTTTTATCTTGTTGACATTGAAAATTTGTTACATTATAGTGCTCCATAGTGCTTATTTTCCAGATCATACACCTCATGTAGAGGATGGGACTAATAATTCTCCAAAAAAATCTCTTCCACTTGGGAATCCCAAACATAAGAGAGTGAGCTCTCCTTTTTCCTTATCATACGAATGTCAATCACAAAAGACTTAAAATATACATTTCTTCATAATAAACAGAGGAGAGAAAAAGAGATATGTTTGTGGGGGCTTGAAGGTGTTGAATATACCCCGCATGGAATTTTGGCCATAAAAATAATCCTATATAATGCATAATTTCATGATATTTTCCATTATGTTCAAATGAAGGGAAGAGCAGGATGAAGCTACATGAGCTACCACATGTCAATTACGTGCATATGCACATATTTTAGAGCCGATGAATCTTCACATCAACTAATCTACTCAAGAGCACTTTGAGTTATCCCACTAGGGGAAAATCCATGTAAAACAGGCTATATAAGGCACTTTCAAAGAGACCTTAGCTATCACTTGGCTAAGGGAGGAGTACCTCTCATGGGAAGGTGCCCGTCTTCACATGCTTGGTGGGCACCTAGCCTCCATTTTGGCTTGAAAGAATCTTGAGAGAATACCTAATAGGATTCCATATGTAGAAGCTATATAGCAGAAGAAGTCGATGTTTCAAATTCCCATCATCTAAAAAGAAAAGAAAGAGGAGTGCACTAGAGTTCTACTCCCCTTCTACTTTGCATTCTTTAGTGCATGTCTAGAGTTTTTGGAGGTCTCCATGGTCACCAATGCATCGGCTTGAGGGGCTTCTTCATCATGGATCTCTCTCGATAGGGGGAAAGGGGGCTCATATAAAGATTCTATTTATAGGCACTTCAAAGAGAACTGAAATGGACTATGATATCAAGTTACATATGAAAGGGTGAGAACTCTCACTCAAACCCAAGGAAAATGACATCAAGATTTCTAAAGAGAAGCTAGATCTTATACCATTTTTTTCCACACAACAAGGGGTAAGGATGATCTATTTCAATGTACTAGCCTACCCACAAGTGGTGCAAGCTACATCTTGCCACTGAACCAACCCTTCCAATATATAGCTCCAATTCCAAGGGGTAACCAAACCACAAGGGGACATGTGTACAATCCATCACCTGGGTCGCTAAGGTGAACACATGGTTCCAAGCCGATGAAATTACATGACTTCTAAAAGAAGACCCTCCAAGTTCTCATGTATGAATCAAGTGTCTAAGAGCAGCTTCCAATGAAGCCTAAGGTACTCAAACTAAGATAATTAACGCCAATGTTCAAGAACCTTCAAAAATGGGTTAATAAATAAGAAATCCCAAGGGTTTTGCATAAAAAAATCAAAGAGTTCTACCCCTTAGGCCCATGTAGTTATGCAACAATAAGTAATTTTGTATGAGTTCCACATTTCTATTATTTGGAGTTTATGCATAGAATAAAAGGATAAAGTAGGGAATACCTATTAGGAGGTGATAATTGAAACTACAAACTCTCTTGTATATCCAATTGAGAATCCTCTAATCATCCTCACTAATGAGGGGACATCTAGAATTCCACAAGTCTTGCGACATTTAAAACTCCAACCTAGACCTCAGCCTAAGGAGCAAGCTACCCAAGCATCTACTCAATTAGTAACAATTGGTCAAAGGGTTGAATACCTTCTTAGATACCTTAAACTTTTACAAATCGAGAAGTGCACGAAGAATGTCATGATGGTTCTACTAATCCTTACGATCATGTAGCCAATTTTAAGAAACTCCTAAGGGCCAAGAAAAACATAAATATTTTCATGCAAAATGAGGCGTTTGACTTAACCTTTGTTGAAATTACCATGGAGTAATTTCAACCATTGACCACACAATGTCAAATCAATAGTTACAAATTTATTATACGTAGAATTCATCTTATACTATCCCCTTTCTATTAATATGGGTACATCTAGTTGAACTTTAGTGTGTCTGCTTATGGCGCCTATGGTAGCTCCAATTTCCCTTGTAGAACTTCAAAATGTAGTGAAAATTCAATGGTGGTATTAGATGGAGATGGGGGAGATTGATGGAATGATGATATCTAAATTTGATATGATGTAACTAAAGACGAAAAGAAACAATGAGTTGAAATGATGGTGGATGGTATGCATGATGATGAAACATAAAAGGATGGAGGAATTACTGGGGAAGAGAAGAAATGAGGTAACAAAAATGATAATGATGAAAACAAATGAGAGAAATATTTAGATGAAGATGAAATTATGGGTTTTGATGTGTTTGTGATGTGTGTGAATGTAGTGTGCAGCGGTGATCTGATGAATGAGTTTGTGCACGACAATGCAATGGTGAACGGAGTGCATATGGCGATGCCAATGTCTATCATAACCATGGAAGTGGAAGAGAATATATCTATTGAAAACTTTAACAATGTTCACTAGGTCAGGTGATGGAGGGCCTAACGTGGGTGCCATGGATTGGTGGTCCCCATTAGATGCCATTGGAGGACTCTTGCCAAGTAAAAAGTGGTGGTAGACTCTATGGTCACTAGTGGAGTAGGTAGCCGCATAGTGGACATGGATTTTATCATTGTGATGGTCTCTATGTGGAGCACGAATGATTGAAGTTCAACAACAATAGCCATTGCTTAGGAGACGTTTTCATCTATGCAAGAGTCATATGAGGAGTGTGTAGATGATGGTGGAGGTTTCAAGGTGGTTGAAGGTGTGATTAGCTTTCTTTTATGTTTGACATCCCTTTCTTCTGATTCTTAATTTGAACCTTCTATATTAGAGACTTTGATTATTAGAGTAAGGACCTTTGTGGAAGGGGAATCAAGCAAAAAGAGAAGAAGAAGAAAATCAAAGAATAAAGCTACTCAATAAGGAATGTAGATTATCAAGAAAAAGAACAACTCTCTACCCAAAGCCCCCAGGGGCATGCATCAGGCAACAACGCCAAAGATCCAGATCCTAAGGAGTGGAATTAAAGAAAGATAACAATGAGGACATTTCATGGGAGGTTGCACACAACTTCCTCATCCACTAGGAGCAGGCGACAAAGCGAAACAAGCCGAGGAGAAAGATAGCACACAAAGGACTCATCATCGGATAAGATAACCAATTGTCTAAAGGTCCTAGTTGCCTCCTCGTCCACTAGATGCATGCGGTGGGAAGAAATGGAACAGGTCCTAGAGGATGACAAAGAAGATTCAAGAATAGGACCTTTAAAGCATAATGCTCTCTTAAAAGAGAGTAGAGGTCAACAAATTAAGGCGTCCGGTGGCAGAAAGTAAACAAGCTCAAAGAAATACAATAGGTCAGATGTGTGAAGATAAAGAAAGATCAAAAGACCGAAAGCTAGAAAGAGGCAGAGGCTGAAAAGTTGAAGAGAGTGACTAAGAACGTCACATTCTTAGCCACTGATGGCGTGTGTGGCAGCCGGACTTAATACAGCAACCCAGATTTGTGATATAAGGAATACCAAGGAGTAAACAGAAGCAAAGGACATACCTCGGATAAAGTAGCAAATTCTCTGACAGTCCTTATTGCTTCTTCGACCACTGGGTGTGTGTATTCAGAAGCCTTAGACAAGCTATAAACGAGAAGCAAAAGCCTGTCAAGGGACAACAGAGACAAAGAGGGGGAGAGTGTTGCAGAGCAAAGAGGCACAAAAGGGGAGCCCCAAAATTTTCAAATTAATGGGAATATTTTTCTTCTTGAAAATCCTAGGAAATTCCCTAAAAAGCTATGTAAATGCACTAGAGGAGTCCTCTAGATTCTTAATCCCAAATCATTGTAATATAATTCTTGTAAAATAGTAGGAGATTAGAGATTAGCCAATAAAGTGCCGGTCACTTGTGTGAAAGGACCAATTTTTAGGGCACATGTATATAAGTCACTTTGTGACTCTTTGTAAAGACTTTTTGCCATTGTGAAGAAGGAGAGCTCCTGAATTTCGAATTTGCTTCTTTCTTGCAGATTTTCATCTTCTCTATGATCTTTTGTGTGTGTGTGAAGCTTGGAATGTGTGTGTAGGACTATTGTCTACCCCTCCCCATCACTTTTGAGCTACTGTAGTGTGTGTGTGTGAGCAAGTAGGAGTTGTGGAGTGAGTGTGTGTGTTTCCCACCATTCACTATTTTGGTCATAACTTGAAGAGAAGTTGTCATATTCAAGTGTGAATACCACCAATAGATAGATGCGTCTCGTCGAGAGCTTCAAAACGAGCCTGCTATTGCCCATATTTCAGAGTTCAGAGGTGGGAGATACATTCGAATTTCTAATTACTGCTGTAAGTGGTATCTCGACAGACACTTTCAGAGGTTAAGTGAGTTGGAGAGGTAGTTAGTCTTTTCTCATGCATATTGGCTGAGCCATTTCAATTTCCATCATGTGCGCACAAGTCTCATACACTTGGTTAGGTCGGTTCATCGGATTGATAATTAAGCGTGTGTCAATCCACCACTATACGTACTTGTGTGGCAAATGAGATTTAGTCTCTTTGACACAAGTCCCTAAGACTTCGTGACTTAGGTACACACATTTTTGGCACCGTTGCCAGCGACACGCCCAACCAAGGTGCCTTCGTGATGGTTATAGCTCTAGAGTGAAGAAATTGCACTTGTAGAAGTGAATGTGTTCAGTGGCAAGTAGTCAAAAACTTCAGCACTTGTTACTCCACATCCCGAAGGTGTGTGTGATGAGTTTTTAGGTTTACGGTTAGGAGAGAGGGAGAGAAGAAAGAGTTAGGGTTAGGTTAGGAAGAGATTTGGAGTAGAAGTAAGTGGAAAGATACCAAGAAAATCCCAAAAAAATTGCCGAGTTAGTGTAGGATAGGCCTCGGTCATCAGAAGCTATAAAAACCAAAAATTTGTAGTTCATTTCTCATTTTCTCAGAAAGTGGTATCGTTTGCAGTTAGCGACTTGTATCGCCAGTGTGGTCTTGCACAAACCAAGCCCTCAAACCTACCTAGTGAGCTCAAAGCCTAAGCAAGACAACCCCAAGGTAAGCTACATCAAGATATTAATCTCAAAATAGTGTAAAAATGCACCCACACGTGATTAAAGGGGCAATCGGTATCGCAGGGAGGGACAGAGTGATTTGAGAAGTTTTTGAGTGAGACAGAGGGTTCAGAGTGAAGAGGAGTGAGAGAGAAACAAGGGGGTGAAGAAAATTTTACATTTGGAGCTATTTTGGCTATAGTATCACGATTAGTTGAGTTTTGGTATCGTGATACCAAAATTCCCTTGTATCGCGATACTCGTCGAAGTATCGTATCGTCAAGTTGGTATCGTGATTGCGATCGGCCAGTGGTATTGTATCACGATCCACTTGGTATCGTATCGCCCTGGTCACGGTATCGTATCGTCGACCTAGCGATATCGTATCACGTACAAATCCAGTATCATATCGTTACCCCTCATGGTATCGTATCATGTGTTTCGGGAGTATCACGCAGGACTCGAGTATCCTATCGTGCATTGTTTGCGGTATCGTATCACGACAAAGCATCGATATCGTATCGTGAGTATTCTTGGTGTCATATCGTGATAAATTTTGGGATCGTATCATGCAGGTTTGCGGTATCGTATCACTAACTACACTGGTATCGTGTCATTGGTATTTCCAGTATCATATCGTGCTCTATAGTAGTATCGTATCGTGCATTCAACTGATATCGTATCGCCTAAAGCACATAGTATCGTATCGCCTAGAGCACTGGTATCGTATCATGTGAAAAAAACAGTATCATATCGTTCAGTTCTCTAGTATCGTATTGTTGATTACCCAAGTATCGTATCGCGACCGGTTGTGGTATCATATCGTCGACAAACTAGTATCGCCTGGTGCAATATCGCCAAAGTGGTATCATCCAGAACACTTTGAGCATTTTCAAGGGTAAAATTGAGGCATTTGAGGAGCCACTTTGGGAGAGATTTAGAGCCCAATTAGATAGCCCCAAGAGGGTGAATGAACTTGAAGTCTGGAAGAGTTCTAAGTAGTCGGAGAAGTGTCATATCATCGGTAGGAAGTACCGCTCAGGTCAATCACTGCACTACCTATTCCGATACCTCTAGTGATTCGGAGGAGGAGATACCCATGGCTTTACAAGACATGCAAGGTCATGTTCCCGGGAGAAACTTTATGTCTACGGTAGAAGGGGAGTACTGCACCTCTTTGCAATATGTGTCTACTAATGCCCAAGAGATTCCTATCTTCCTGCATGGGTTAAATAGATCAGTTGCTAGGATGGTAACCTCCACCAATGCCACAATTGTGCCCATACTAGTTGTCAAGTATGAAGGAGGGGTGTACATGGATAAGTTGGGTCACATCTATGTGGTGACAAAACACCTAGAATTGATCAATGAGAGAGGGGAATTGGAAGGACAAGAAAATTTAGGAAGACCGGACCCAGGAGAGTTAGTAATTACTCCCAGAGGCAAGTCAATAGTGACACGAGTCTTGAGAGGGGATTTGAGACCTCAAGATGACTACTTATTCGAGGTCTACTTGATCCATTGAGTAGATTTACTGCTACAGACTGACTCACCTACACAAGGACGGGAAGAAAGCACGATGACATTTTACGAGTTAAAAGGTCCGGAAGACGAGTCTAGAGTAACATACCTAGACAAAAACCAAAGAAGGTATTGGCTTGTCGATGCCTTAGATAGATCTTGACTGAAGTATATGGGCTTACCTGTATTCCCCCAGCGAGAACAGGCAACTACCTCTCAGAATCCTTTTGGGACACAGCATGAGTCAGAACATACTATGTCGGGATAAACAAGCCATCGGAGTGTTCCAAACAGAACACATGTACAATTTACAATACCTGGAATGCAAGCACACAATCAGACACACCTTGGATTAGGCAACCAACACAGACCACTAGTAAGACCAAGACCACCACTAGGAGTGCAACCTGGAATACCCCCAATTAGACCAGTAGTCCCTGTAATGCCAAGAATGCCAAAGCCCATGAGAAGATTAAGAAATATTCAACTAGTCAAATGCATGAGAAATCATTACGATGGATTTTGAGAACCGTACGACCACATTGCTGAATTTGAACAAGTTCTAAGAGCTAAACAAGTGGATGACTTCTTTGTACAATATGAATACTTTGGACTCACTCTCACAAGAAGAGATCTGACATGGTTCCAGCCATTAGATCCCATTCAATTTGGAGATATTGAACAATTCTTTCAAGAATTCATAGGGGAATTCACCAAAAGAGGGATTAAGCACAACTCTTCATCTTTAATCCATAGCTTTAAACATAACCCCAATGAAACTATAAAAACAACTGCCCGAAGGCTCAATCAGTATGTTGATAGATGCCCAGTAACAAAAAGACCAACACAACAAAAAATGATATCTTTGTTCTTGGACGGACTAACGAACGGAACTCTAAGAATGTTAGTTTATGTGAAGAGACTACAGACATTGAGTGAATGTCTCCAAGAGTGTATTGATCTAGAGGACAACCTAGCAGATGATCTCAAGTGTACGACCAGTCCTACTAAGTCAGAAGACACTGGGAGTACGGTTACATCCAACTCTAGTAACGTAGAAGAATTAGCAGAGCTAGTGGCGAAGAAGTTAGGAGTTCAAGGACAAAGGAACTACCAACATCGTTCACTAAGAATACACAGGTTGCGAGGATGTAGCCTATGTGGAGGGGATCACCCCACTCACATGTGTGTGCGAGGAGGAACATGTATACCTCAAGCTTGCCCTTATAATAGGCAGCCCCATCAAGGAACAACCTTGTATTGCCACATAGAACAGAAATACACCAACCATACCACGGAGAATTGCCCATTCAACAGGCAGACATGGCCTTTACAACCACCTCAGTATCCGCCATATGGATATCCACCTAGAGAGCCAGGCAAAGAGATGCCCAAGTACAATCCCTACCCAGCAGCACTAGGAGCACCTAGACCATATGACCAAGTGCAAATTGCAAACACTCAGCCTGTACTGGGACCACAACTATCACTTCCTCAGCATGTAGTGCCAGTCAAGTACGCACAACCAGAGGAAAACTTAGAAAGAGCCATAGTACCAGCATCACCAAGGGCCAATATAGAATCAACAAACCTTGGATACGAGCAATCCCAAGGAGAGTACTACTCCTATAACACTAGTATAATGGAATACGAGCAAGTTTATGACCCGCAATACTATGGATACGAAGGATATGACAATACCTATGGACTAGAGGTGCCGACATTAATGTACACCGCACCTAAAGCTCAGGCCCCCGTAAGACCACCCATCAGACCACCTGTGTCGAGAGGACCATGTTATAGATGCGGAGGGGACCACTTTATCAGAGAATGCACTCGGCCATACAACCCACCACCTCTTAGGACTTGGGAAGGGTATTGCAGTGATTTTGGAAAGGAACATCTCTTTCGAGATTGCCCAAAAAATCCCAACAATGTTCAAGACACTGCACCTATTAATGTGATCGAAGTGATAGAAGCACCAATAAGTGACAAGGAATACACCGTACCATTAAAGGCCATTACACGAGCACGAACGAAGGAACAAGAAGGAAAACAATCGGACCTTGAACAAGAAAATAGTAAAACCTTAGACCCCAAAATTCAAATAGTGGAAGATTCAGAAGACCCATGCGAGCAAAGCAATGAAAAGCCAAAAGTGGAAGGAAAGAAGAGAAAAGCTCAAAGAAAAATGGATGAAAAACAAAAAACAGGAAGACAAGAAACATACACAAAGCAATAAGAAACCTAAAGAACCAGAGATTCGGGAAGAAGTTCCAATTCCACCGCCTATCCGAGGGTCAGAAAAACTAGGATCAATTCTAGCTGACCCAAAACCGGATGATTTGGACATGTGGTTGAAAGCATACCAAGATAGAATTAAGACTGGACCAAATGTGGAGCAACATGAAAAGCTTTACCCACAAGGAGAGTTAGAAAAGGAGAGGCTTGCGATATGTAGAAAACTCATAGAGGTAGCACAAGCAACCGTAGAAAAGACTATCCCTACCCTCCCCGAGACAAGGATATCGGAGGATCAATACAAGGATTGTGTTAAAGCCAAGGACAAGGAACCAAAGGAGAAGGATGATAAATGTGAGCTATTGAAAACCCAGGACGAACCTATGTCCATAGTTCCTGATTTAGAGGCTGACTGGCCAAAAGAATTATGGAATAGAATCCGAGAAGAACAATGGAAAAGGAATTGAGTGGCTAAACCTCCTTTTGAGGAATTAGATGTGGAAGTTTATCAACCAAGTCCCAACATGGAAGAAGTATATGAGGAAGTATCGAGACTAGACCAAAATAGGGAAGAAGCTCAGGCATTTCGACCCTACCAAATTATATGGGAGAGTATGAAAAAGAGTCCATAATCTTCCGTGCGCCCACAGTACGAGGAAAAGGAAAGGGAAAATTAGATAAGAATTCACACAATTTAATAGAACTTAAAAAGACCAAAGTACAATGTCAATTGACTGTGGAAGAACTACTTCGTGTTAAACCACAATTATGGAAACAATTAGCACGACAACTGGAGTTAGAGCAGGAGAAGAACGAAAAGGAAAGCAAGGGAAATGAAAACCCACTTAATGTAACAAATTCCAGTGGATAAGGTTGGAGAATTTAGTGAAGGAGACGAAGGTAACACGTGTCTACCGGTCACTTACAATGGTTATATGACCAAAGCCATATTAGATACATGAGCGGGAGTAGGTATTGCTACCAAAGAGATTTGGGAGAGATGGGGAAAGCCTGCCTTATGACCCACTTGTATGAAGCTTCAGTTAGCAGATGGTCATGTTGAAAAACCATTGGGAATATTAGAAAAGATCAAATTAACCACCTGTGGAGTTGAATTTGAGCATACTTTAGCCATCTGTCAATTTGGAAAAGCAAATAACTATGAGATGATATTGGGACGACCCTTCATGAGACAGCTTAGGGTAGTGCAAGATTGGGGACGATATTCATAATACCTTCAACATCAAGGAAACACCACCAAGATAAACTTGCATACCTTTGCGTACAGAGATGTACCACCACTACAATGGAACCCCATACATAAGGAAGAGGATGATTTGTCTATCCATAGTGTTGGATCAAGCGATAAATCATGGATGCATGAGGATGCCGAATTATGGATGTGTAAAGAAGCCAAGAAAGCGGATAACAAGATGCAGTTATGGCCAATAGAACATCCTAACTATCGACCGGTAGAGGACCCAAGGTACATGCCTCAAATCTTTCTTGATGAAGCATTTGAACCGCACGATTGGATGGAAATCCTAGCAACCCTGGATGTATGTGTGAATGAAGAAGTTCTGATGATGAATGAATGTGTGGACGAAGAAGGCTACGATGTAAATTTGTACATGGTTATCCTTCAAGAAGTAGTAGCGGGAGAAATATTGGAAAAGGAGTGGAAAGAAGAATATGAGAGCATAGAAATCGAACCGGAATTTGATTCAGAAGAACTTTACCTAGAAGCCATTCAAACCGGAGACAATTATGGAATGACCAAAGTGTTAGCAATAGAAGCAGCCCCTATAGTACCAAAACAGGAGGAAAGTGTGAGTAAGATCGAACCAAACCCTGATCTTTTTGAGGTATCGGAGCATTTCAAAAGGTATGAAATAGAAGAGAGGAAAATAACTATTCAAATGCCTAAGAGGGAGTCAAGAGAAGGAGAAGCATACAACAACAAGGAACAAATGAAGAAAATCATAGTAATTGTAGAAGATGGAGAAGAAAGATGTACATACATAGGAAAAGACGTGTCAACAGAGGAGGAAGAAGAATTGATACAGTTGATCCGAGAATATCGATATGTATTTTCTTGGACCTATAAGGATCTCAAGGGTGTGGAACCCTCCATTTGTTCTCATAGGATACTAATGACATCGGAGGCAAAACCATCCAAACAACGTCCTTACACCTATAATGAGGTCTATGCTGCTAAAATAAAAGAAGAAATAGACAAACTATTAGCTGTTGGATTCATTTATGAGATACAACATACTGAATGGGTATCACCGTTAGTGGTTGTGCCTAAAAAGAATGGACAACTCAGGGTATGCATTAACCTAAAAAAAGTCAATGCAGCCACGATCCGTGATCACTATCCATTACCTATCACCGACCACCTATTGGAGAGAGTTGCAGGAAAAGAAGTCTATAGCTTCTTAGATGGATTCTCTGGATACAACCAAGTAGTTATTGCTACAAAGGACCAACATAAGACCGCATTCGCGACTGAATGGGGAGTCTATGCTTTCAGAGTGATGCCCTTTGGACTCACTAACGCACCTGCTACTTTCCAAAGGTTGATGTGTCATGTTTTCAAAGAATTCCTAAAGAAAAGTATGGAAGTGTATGTAGATGACCTATGTACATATTCAAATCAAAGGCAAGACCACATTCCAGAATTGCGGAAAATATTTGATAAATGCTGACAATATAGTCTGCCTGAATCTAGAGAAGTGTGTCTTCATGGTAAGACAAGGGAAGATTTTGGGACACAATGTCTAGGAACGGAATATCTACAGATGAAGACAAGATCAAGGTCATTTTAGAACTTCCTAGACCAAAAAATGCAGAAGAAGTGCAAGCATTTATGGGACATTCTGGATACTATCGCCGATTTATCCACATGTACGCCATAATTGCCAAACCTTTGTATGGATTATTGACTCAATTCACTTGGATGGAGGAATGCGAAAAGGCATTCAACAAGTTAAAAAGGCGACTTAGCACGGCCCCAATTTTAAAAGGTCAGACTGAGACAAACAATTGCATCATGCAATTTGGGCCTTCCACGTCGCTTACAAGACTGCCATTGGAACTACCCCATTCAATCTAGTGTATGGACAGAACGCAATCCTGTCGATTGATTTTTTAGTGCCAACTTTGAGAGTAGCCCAATAGTATGAATGGACAAGACATGAATTATCCAAGCAACTAGGCCAAATTGAGAAGCTACATGAGACTAGAATACAACTAATAATCAATAGGATTTCCACAAGTGGAGCGGTTAATCTTGCTACTCTGGATGGAGATATTCTTCCTAACTACATAAGTGGATGTCCAGTAAAACAATATATGGAGCCATTGATGGACCACATGTTAGCGCGCCTTGTAGGTGCACAAAATAGGAAGAAAGAGGAAGAACAGATTAGAGAGGAAGCATGGCAAGAAGCCTTAGAGCGTATCAAGAAATGGAAAGAGTGGATAAGGCAAAGAGATGAACGGTATCTACAAGGAGAAGAGCTATTCCCATGGCTAACTACGAGGTTCATAAGTTCGACATATCCAATGTCTGCCTGTCACAGCCTTACTTGAACCTAGGAATTGGAACGACGCAGTACTAGCTAATAGATGCCTTGTTAGATTTAGGAGCAGCAATCAGTTGCATACGAAATACGGTCATCACGGATCTTCAAATGATCATAACAACCACGAAAGCACACATGATAGGTGTGGGAGGTCAAGTTATAACATGCATTGCAGAAGCTATAGTATCCCTCCACCTAGGAAATTCAACTATGGAACAACGAGTTCTAGTGTGCAGAGATGAGGATCTAATAGAAAACTTGATCCTAGGACAAGATTGGATCATTGAGAATGAAGTGAGCATCCACCTAGCTCAAGAATACATTTTAGCCAAACTAGGGCACAAGGAAATCTTTAGTCTATTAGGAGAGAAACCCTCTCATAGACACGGAGTCATCAGGAGTGCTGAATAAATCGTACAAGAGCACATAGCAAATGATTCTAGCACAACTCAATCAGACGCAGGTTCAATAAAAGAAGGGAAATCAAACCCCAATGTAGCCAAGGAGAAAGTAGATTCATCCTACTTGACTGGTGAACAGAAGGGAACCAAGGAGGACAATACTGTTACAGACTCCTATCAAAAAGAGAGAGCAGTAGAACGGAAATCCACTATCAGCTTCTCGTAATCAAGAAATGCTACCTTCAAGTGGGTTCACAAGGATCGAGTGAAGGAATGAGAGAAGGCAACACCAGTACATGTCATTCCTCATAGGAAGACAAGGGTGGAAAAGGGTTCTTCTTCACCAAAATCAGAACCAAAACGCAGATTTGTGCCAACAGATGTGTCTCATGGAGAGCTTCGAAACAAACCCGCTATTAGCCATATTCGGAGTTTGGAGCTCGGAGATACATTCGAATTTGTAATTACTGATGTAAGTGGTATCACAGAAGACACTTTCAGAGGTTAAGTGAGTTGGAGAGGTAGATTAGTCTTTTCTCATGCATATTCGCTGAGCCACTTCAATTTCCATCATGTGTGCACAAGTCCTCATACACTTGGTTAGGCCGGTTCATCGGATTGATAATTAAGCGTGTGTCAATCCACCACTATACATACTTGTGTGGCAAATGAGATTTAGTCTCTTTGACACAAGTCCCTAAGACTTTGTGACTTAGGTACACAACCTTGTTCTTGACTTTTCTTACTTTATTCTCTACCTTCTTGAACTTCATGTTTAGGACACCCATGTCTATCTCCACTTTGCCTTCTTTGACTCAGATAGTAGTAGGCTAACATTCTTGAGTATTACTTTTTTTTGTGCATGGGCAATGATAGGCTCTAGTTCTATCACTCTAACTGCATGCACATGTGCATTGAATATTTCCATGTGTTCTTATGAGATATGAATATATTTATCTTGATGAATCAAGGCATGCTTTTATGCATCTTTCTCTTTGTACCATACTCTTGGGGAACTCAGTCGTGATAGTTGCTTCATTACCCCTCATTCTCATAGGTGCTATCAACTCAAAACATGTGGTAGAAGTTAGTATTGTGGGATACTTGGATGTGTCTGTCTTTGGTTTATTCATATATTCTTGTGCTTCAATTGATAGGATAGGAAGGTATGAATGGCACATTGGTACCAAGATCTCTTTAGGTTACTTTGGTTAAGGATTTTGTGCCATGAAGTACTATGTATTACCTCTAGTTGGCTCTCATAGAGTGTAAAGCAAGGTGTTCAAGTACCCAGTGTGTCATATCCACTAGGCGTTGTTTCTAAATTCTATATTGCATTCAATGGAGTATGGTTTTTTGAGGGATGGTGTGGAAATGGGCTTAGAAAAGTGAAAATGTTGATGCCAAAGTGCCAAGGTGACCTTGATATCATGTCCTGCACCCATTGCATATGTTCTAGATCATTCCATATAGTTGAGCTTTTTCCTCTCTCTAATGCTTGGCACTATGATTTGATGAATGGTAGTAAAGAAAGATTCAAAACTTCGTGGCTCGTGAATTTTATGTGTGTTGAGGTCAATTTCCACCCTCCAACTGTATAAATTGTGGATGCTAGCTAACACTTTTCCATCATGTAAATGTATCGTGTTCATCAACTAATCACATTTAAGTAAAGATGGATAGTGGAAGGTGAAGGAAATTCCCACATCCAAGTGCATCCCAAATCTTAAGCATACTATCATGGATAGAGTGCATAGTCTCAAACTCCTTGGTAAAGAAATATATATTTTTTAACATTTTCTCCACATGTAGTAAAAATGATATACTTACTGGTGGCCCAAATAACCCGTGTGGTTTTGCAACCAATGACCAATGACAAGTTTTGTGTAATTAGAGGGAGGTGCTGGTCGGTTCACTATAAATGTTTGGATTGAAGAGCTCACCATAAAATGCACACTCCCTTGTTAATGGCACATATGATATGTAACTATATGAAGGAAAATTTCTTGTAAAAACATATACAAAAGAACTTGAACCGTTCAAGATTTGCAATGTTGACATTCCAAGATCAAGACTTAAGAAATGATCTATTCTTGTGGATATAATTGTATTATGCTAGACCATGTAATGATTATAAATTATTCATTTGAAAGATTTAGGCATGATTAAGCGATGATCAATTAAGAATAGAAAGTATTTTAATTGGTGACATTTTTTAAGCATAGATTTCATTGCGCATAGTCAACCAAATACCCCAGGAAAGTTAGAATCATGACCACAAAGACACGAAGTGTTATTCAAGATGGGACATGAGGAATTTCTCAAGATTCTTTGTGAATCCATTTATGTGTAAGGGAGTTGTAGGATCAAGATTCTCCTTAGCTAGAAATGTAAGGACAGTCCATTTAAGCTCCTTATCTGAGTTTCTTTAAGTGCCTCTTTCCATGGTTGCTTAAGCACATCCACATAGGAAATCTTCAATGAAGATTTTTACCTCTAGATAAGCTTGATGTTCAGGGTGCCTAAAACATGGTTCTTATCGATGTTCACTTGATGCCCTTTAGGTGAGTTTATAAGATTTATAGATTTCTTGCTTTTGTATGGAACTTGATGCAAAGGATGACCTAACGGTTGATGATTTTTATGGGGTGTATGAGATTTGGGTATCCAATTGTGCATTGTAACGAAGCCTTGGGAATCCACACTTGCTTGATTCAAAGAGTAATTAGTCTTCAGTGTTGATGTTAAATTTCCCTCTTGGATTGTTTCACTTTTGAATAGTTCCAGATCATTGCATAATTCTTGTGAAGAGAAAAATTTGATGTCTTATCTATCTAATTTTGCTTTAATGACTATATCTTGTAAGCCTTGGTCGTCTTCCTAGAGTTTCATGTCACTTGATTACACCATGAGCTCTTTAAACAACTCATTTGATTTTGTAATTGAGCTAGTCATTCACCTTCATGTGTGGTCGTGTGTGAAGTAATGCACAATACTTTCCCTAACTTGATAGTTGTCGGCTTAGTGGTGAGAATATTGCAATATTGAGCCTCACATAGTGGTCTAAGAGCCAATTGTTCCCTAACACAAAATCTTTCACCAAGATATAATCATATCACACTACAAGTTTACCTCTAATAGTTTTGCCACCAAGGTGGAGAGATGCCCACATTTCCCCACAACATTGACTATGTGTGTTGCCCATCCCAATAAGTGTGGCATTTATAGGAAGTATTCTAGCTCCAATCCTTTTGTGCATGAGGGAGGCCAATTACGTTTCTTACTAAATGAAGTTGTAGAAGCTTGGAGAAGCTAGAAAAGTTGAGTTGCAAAGTGATGAAGTCGGGTCCAACCAACCAAAATAGGACCATCCTTTGAGCTTTTGGAGATTCAAATAGACCTTATATGCTTGTGCTTAGTGCGAGAAAATCAAGTATGTACTTTTAAGCATCAATGAGAAAGAGTTGGTAGAAAACAAATAAGTTTGCACTTTGACTAGCTAAAAAAACTTGATATCTTTGGATGAAACAATCAAGTTCAAATGCTCAAAGCATCCAACATGATTCCAACTGAAAAACGTCCTTTTGGAGGAATGTTATATATAGGGTTGAGTGTGTAAAATGCACAAGATAAGAATTTAACATCAACTAATGATCTTGCAATAAGCTAACCACTGACCCTCGATTTTTCGAGGCTCTGGAGAGATAGAGCTCGAGAGAGTGACATGAATATTTCTCGAAACCTACTAAACTAAATGCTCTAATAAATTGTGCACATAACTAGAGAGTGACGCCTTTCCAATGAATGCCCATGTATCCAATTTTGAGCTCTGTAGAGAGAGCAGAAGCCCGTGCAAGTTTACTATTGTTAAAGAAGAAGGTGTAGAGAAATAAAGGAGCAACACAAGGATTTGAGGGTTTTTATATGGACTCTTGAAGTGTTCCATGCCTTTTTTACAAGGATTTGAATTCAAATTCAAGGCAGTGTAGTTTATTTGAATGAATCAATCTACTTTCCCACAATCTAGGAAAAGTAAAATAAAATTTGATCTACTTTTTGGTGATCGATTGAACATCAAGCTCAACTACCTCAATCTCATCGATCATGACCTTTATTATCATTTTACAAGTTTAAAACTCAAGGCTTTTATATTGGTTAAATGATCATAAAATATCCTTACAAAAAATACAAAAAATGAGTGTAAATAAAGAAACTCTTCAATAGACGTCTTTCACATTATCGAAAGATGATGCAGAGCTAATCCTTCTCAAGAATAATGTAAGCTTGATGTTCCAAAATCTCCCCTTGAAGCTAAAATATGCTTGAGTCTTCAATATTTGATAGAGTGAACACATGCTATTGCTTTGAATCTACAAAGTTTGATTCCATCAAGTGCCTTTGTCATCATATCTGCTACTTGCTTTTTCAGTTGGAACAAAAAAATTTTCAATCTCTTTTTCCATGAGCTTCTCAATGATGAAGTGGTAATGAGAATCTATGTGTTTAGTTCTTGCGTGGAAGATAGGGTTTGCTACCAAGTGCATACATTGTCTCCAAATACGTAAGGTTTGGAACCCATAAGTCCCAAATCTAAGTACAATGCTCTTAAACATATTGCTTCTTGAGTTGTTATGATCAAACCTCTATATTCTGATTTAGTTCAGAATAAAGCAACTATTGTTTGCTTCTTGGAGCTCCAAGACGCTAGTTACATACATCCCTTCATCTATATAAATCACTTGCATACCTAGAAAATATGTGAGCTCACCTAGGTCACTGATTTTGAACTCCTCTTGCATATTTCTTTTGATCCTTTGAATGTCATTCAAGTCATCACTCTCATGATTATGTAATCTACATATACACACAAATAGATAACCTCATTGTGATCCCTTTGGATGAACAAAGAAGGGTCTGAGTTGCTAGGTATGAACCCTTGATCTTGAAGATGTGTAACTAGCATGTAATTCCAAGCTCTAGGAGCTTGTTTCAATCCATATAGTGCTTTCTTAAGTCTGTAAGCATAAGATTTATGATTAGGCTTTTCAAATCATGGAGATTGTGACATGTATACCTCTTCACTTATCCAACCATCCAGAAATGCATTCTTCACATCAAGTTGGAGGAGTCTCCAACTTCTTGTAGCAACTACACTTATCAATGTTTTAAATGTAGTCATCTTTGCAACTCGTGAGAATGTTTCCTCATAGTCTATATCATGAGTTTTTGAACATCCTTTGGCAACTAATCTGGTCTTGTGCTTGCAAATTGATCCATCTTAGTTTCTCTTAGGTTTATATACCCATTTGCAACCAATTACCTTCTGATTGGATGACATTGGAACCAATTCCCAAGTATCCATCTCCTTCAAAGTATTTATTTCTTCTTTCATAGCCTTCTCCCAATTAGGGCTTCCCTTTGCCTCTTCACAGGTTGAGGGTTCATCTAAAATTGAGTTTTTTGCCCAGAATTTCGAATTCTTTGTAACAAATGTGGAATCATATCCATACCTTTTTGGTTGTCTCTTCTCCCTTCTTAATCTTCTATGTGCTTGATTGGAGCATTCTCCACACTCTTGCATTTTTGCCTTGCATCTCTACTTCCATAGCTTGTATTAATTTTCCCTTTCATCTTGGTCATCATCTGTATCACTTCTTGGATCTTGGACCTGTGTATCATGCTTGCTTCCTAATTGATGGAAATTAGAATCAAGATCATATGGTAAAGTTACCTTCTATTTGTCCCCATCATACCAAGGCCTATGTTCTTCAAACACAACATCCCTACTTTTAGTGAATTGCTTGGTTGAAGGATTGTAGAACGTGTAACCCATCTGAGTTGAATCATATCCAATAAATGTTTCCTTTGTTGCCCTTTCATCTAGCTTAGATCTGATTTGAGAAGCTACATGAACATAAGCTAAAAAACCAAACAGTTTGCAATGTCCCAGACTAGGTTTTCTTCCATGCCATGCTTCATAAGGAGTCATAGCTTGAAGTGATTTTGGGTAGTAGTCTATTAACAACATATATAATAGTTGAAATAGCCTCTACCCATAAGTAATGTGGCAACTTCTTCTCTTCAAGCATTGTTCTGGCTTATCGAACCAATGTATTGTTTCTTCTTTTGCGATTCCATTCAATTGAGGAGAGTAGCTAGCAGTCACTTCCCTCTAAATACCTTTATCCTGCAAGAAGTCATCAAATTCCTTGGAGAAGTATTCTCCCCCTCCATCAGATCTAAATTTATTGGGAGATCTACCCATATGGTTCTCCACATGTGCATATTTTTTGAAGCTATCAAACACTTCATTCTTAATCTTGATAAAATAAAGAATAGTCCATCTACTATGGTGATCAATAAATGAGACATAATACATTGATCTTGCCAAAGAATTTTCTTGGCTTGCCCCCCATACATCTGTATGTACTAAGTCTAATAAGTTGTTGTAAATGTAGCCTTTGTGGTTGAATGGTTTTCTTTGCACCTTCTCAATTTGGTAGTCCTAGGACATTTTGATTCTTGCGTATATCTTTCAAGGTTCTTTCATTCACATGTGCTAGCCTCTTATGCCACACTTCACACTCATGTAGGGTTTGAGACCCAAAATTGAATAGAGCTATGTTCTTGGTTTCTCCTACTTCAAAAGTGAAGAACCTACCATGCTTCTCACCTCTAGCTATCTTCTTGAAGCCTTGAGATGGGTCTTCTACAAAAGCTCCATGTTAGGTGAACCTAACTTGAAATCCCTTTTCAACTATTTGGCCTACACTTATTAGGTTTTTTATAATAGTGGGAACATAGAGTACCTTTCTTAGAATGTTTTTTCTTGCCATTGAAAGCTATGACATTACCAATCTTCTCCAAAATATGCTTTGTTTCATCCCCTATTTGGACTTCATGTCTATGCTTTAGGCTTTCCAAGTCAGATAAAAGGTTCATGTTTCCTGCATCATGATTTTAACATCTTGAATCTATATAGAATAGTTAATCATCTTCTTTACCTTTCTTGTGGCTTAGATTCATTAGAAGCAATGAATCTTCATGTTGTTGATCTTCAAAATAATTGTTGTGGTCCTTTTTGTTATCGCCTCTATTGTTATTGTTGAAGTTGTGTCCACCTTTTCCTATATTGTTGCCATATCCACCTCTTCCACTTCCTTTCTAGGTCTTACCCTTGAACCGATAGTTCTGAGTGGTGTGGTTGATCTTATCATAGATGGCACATGGTTTGGAATTTTGAGTTTTGGATTTTTAATGCTTTGTGTTGATATATTTAGGTAGTGATGTTTGTGAACATACTAGGACCACCGGGGTACTTATTTCCCTATTTAGGAGGATTTTCCCCCATCTTGTATATACACCTATAACCCTAATAGGTCACTTATCTCTGTACATTCTCTTGGTAATACATTCAATATTGTGTATTGTGATCCAAGCTTCTTTTTGTTCCTTGCGTTGTTCATGTGCTTCCATAGACTTGAAACTCTAACAATTGATATTAGAGTAGTTGTCCACTTGATCTAAGGTTTCTTCAACACCCCTATGATCACAATCTCAAAATCATAGAGAAATGGATGAGCATACCAAGGGCGATTAGGATTTCAAACAGCTTCATTGTGTCGTGTCAAAAAGGCAATCTGAGCTCATTTCGGCCTCCGAATGCACTATCATAGTGCCCATGCAAGCAATTTTGTCTATTTGTGCCAAAGATAAATACAAGTTTTGGTTCACCAACATAAGCGCCTCAAATTTTGCTACAGGTTTACCAAAACTCGAAAGGGAACTTATGTTCTAATTTTTGAGATACAATTATTTTTTTGCATTAGGGTATCTTAGTTAGTGGCCATGGCTAAAACCAATAATGTATTCCATATGTTAATTGTTGAGAATAAGTTGGATGGTACCAATTACCCATTATGGACTTATATGATGCTTCATGTATTGGTCACAAAAGGACTGTGGAATATTGTGCAAGGTGTTGAGAAATGTCCTATTACACTTGCAAATATAGTTACTGAAGCTGATGTAGATGGCATTGAAGATGGTGATATTCTTTAGGTTCATATTCGTGTTGTGGTTCTTGCTGCACCTACTATAGAGCAACTTCATTGGGATGGCAGAGATGCTCATGCACATGCATTGATAGCCTTGTCTGTCAAACATGCCATTATTCCTCACATTTGCTCCTGCAAAATAGTAAAGGATGCTTGGGATACACTTACCACTTTATACTAGGCAAGGAATGAGGCTAATGTTTCTATCTCCAAAAACAATTGGAGAGTGAGCACATGAATGATGGAGATTCCATGGAAATTTTTTTGAAAAAGATCAAAGATTTGAAGGAGATGTTGATTTCTGGTGATGAACTCTTGCTTGACAGTTCACTTGTGTAGATTTTTTTTAATGGTCTTCTAGATTCATATCAGATTTTTGCTTCTACTCTTCAATTGATGATGAAACAAAATCCAATTGCCTTAACATTTGAGGAGTTAGTCTTTGTTCTATTGTAGGAAGATCAGTCTAGGTAGAACGAGTCCATTATGTGTGTTGCAAACCAAGCTTTTCTGGCTAGTCAAAAGGGAAAAGTTAAATGGAGCTCATATACTAGTAAGCAAAAATTTGCTAATTGTGCACAATCAAAGAAGGATGAGAGAGATGAGAAGAAAAAAGAAAATTAGAAATTGTTTTGCAAATATTGTAAAGGAAAATATCGTGTCATAAAGGGTTGTCCAAAATTGGCTACAAAAGAGGCAAAGAAGAAAGAGGCTAGAATGTTGTTGCAAGGCCACTACACCCAAAACAGAGTCTGCTAATCTTGTACAGAATGAAGAATGGGTATTTATTCATGTTTGCAATTATGATCCATCTTCTCATGAACAATGTATGTCTATAGTAGACTTAGATGTTTGGTAATTTGATAGTGGGGCAACCAAAGATATTACCTCGTAACATATTTTCTTCACTTCACTTGAGCCTGCCCTTACAGGAAATACTATCACATGCACCAACAATTCCTCTTATCCTATCATGGGAGTTACTGAGATCATTCTAACTATTGCTGATGGTAGGTCTTTTACATTGTCAGATGCTTTATTTGTGCAAGGGATCAAGAAAAATATGTTATCAGTTTTAGCATTAGTCAAGATCGGCTTGGTTGTGAAATTTGTTGATGAAAGGTGTACGATTCATGATCTCTAAAAATGGCCACATCATTATTGCTTTTGGCATTTTACTCTTACTCTTTTCATAATCCTTTCTCTTATCCATTCCATCATCAATATAGGTTGTGATAGAAGCTCATTGTTTTGCTCATAACTTGAGCTAGAAGTGTTGGATTGAGACCAATCAAAGTGTGTTATGTAGCTTCATAAAAGTTCTACACCATTTTTGGAAGGAAAAAAAGTTTTTTTGGACCTTAAGTGTGCCAAAGAATTGGTTAATCACGTGAGAGAATCTATCCAATACTCATCTTGCTAAGAGCTCCATGCACCTCATTAGTTTTTTCCTCATAACTTGAACTAAATTATCAAATTTAAGAAATTTAAAGTGTTTTTGGTAGCTTCAAAAATCTTTACACTTTTTAGAAGAGGAAATAATTTGGCTTGAAGCTTAATTCTAGTAAAAATGTGGTTGGTTGCACTAAAGGATCTATCAAATACTCAGTGTGCTAAGAGCTCCACTCCACACACCTCATTAGTATTTTTATCACAACTTGATGTAAAGATTCAAAGTGTTTTATGTAGATTAGAAGAAAATCCAATTTTGCAAGAGAGATGAAAAGTTTCTTTGGAGTTTTAAGTGCGTCAA
The DNA here is from genome assembly GCA_020310875.1 of Ceratopteris richardii. Taxonomy (NCBI): domain Eukaryota; kingdom Viridiplantae; phylum Streptophyta; class Polypodiopsida; order Polypodiales; family Pteridaceae; genus Ceratopteris; species Ceratopteris richardii. The sequence goes on along the minus strand of CM035423.1, from coordinate 171,338,015 downwards.
AAAATCAATTGATCATGATTGAAGATCTATCCAATACTCATCAAGCAAAGAGCTCTACACACCTCATTAGTGTTATCTTTAGCTAGAAGTATCATATTGAAGCGATTCAAAGTATGTTGCATCAATTGAGAAAATTTCTTGTAAGAGAGAAAAGAATCTGCTTTGGAGCTTAAGTGTGCCAAAAACTTGATTTATGGTGCTAGAAGCTTTATCAAATACTCATCATGCTAAGATGTCTATACATCTCATTAGTGTTTTCATCATAACTTGAGCTAGAAGTGCCAAATTGAAGTGAAAATGCTCTAGAAGAGAAAAAATAATAATTTCGAGTTTAAGTGCACCAAAATCTTGGAAGATTACACTAGAACCTATATCCTATACTTTTCATGCTAAGAGATCTACAATTCATCACATTAGAGCTCTACATAGATCATCAAATCTACATAGCTCATTGTTTAAGCCCTCTATACTTTTCCCATTAGTGAAGATGCTCTAAATTTATTTGATCATGTAGAACTCCTCTTATTGACTAGAGGAACCATGCAAGGAGTCACCCAACAATTGTAGAAAAACCTCATCACCCAAGGAATCTTGAGGAAAACCTTGTGGAAGTTTGATGAATTTCTCCATGTTATCAGACAAAACAAACTATCCCATCCAATACAAATCACATAAGAAGTGGTGCCATAGGACCTTATAGTGCTCATTGAGATAGAGTGGTTTTCCGTCACTAATTGTGCAAGCACTCCTATACAATGTTCAACTGCATGTGACTCCATCCAAATGACACCACTTTCTTTTGGAATCAAATTTTTGTATATGCACTTGAGATTGCGAATAAATTTGGGAAAGAATATTTAAGTGAGGAGTCATGTTTCTTTAGTTGGGAGTAGCAATATAGATCCAAGTCACTCATTGTGACCTCATCCAATAGTAAACCATAATTTAATGGGGAAAATATGGCTGCTTCTAAAGATATGTAAGGTGAGCCTCATATTCTAACCAAGATAGTCCCTCTATTCATGATTATTATATCATTCTACACTTTTAGAACTATAATTCTCTATGCCTAAGTGTTTAGGTCTTTCATAAAGAAGTTATGAATCTCTGCATAACACCCATTAAAATTAGGCGAAGTGGACAATCTACATGAATAGATTCTCTCACTGATATTTCTTGTCTTTCTAGACCACATAAATGATCTCAACTAGCAAATATTTAGGCTCTAACACCCTAATTTCTTGACGATTTCTAGATTTTTAGTACAAAATATTGTGGCAATCATTAGAAGGATCAAGAAGGCACCATTTTCATACTATCTTTTGAACTTGACCACACAAATAAAAAAAGAGAAGTTGAGATAGAACAATATTCTAATGGTAGTAAGGATGAATGTATTGAAGTTGCTCCTACATCCAAAGGTGTTATGACACTTGTCAATGTCTTTTGAATTACTTTGGTTTCATCAAAATCCTCTTGGAAAGTTGCATACCTTGAGACACACACCCAAAAAAGATTTTTGGTAAATAACTTGAGAACCCTACTAGCAAAATAGGTGTTGTGTCCACATGACAAGGGCTAAGGATAATCAAACTAAATGTACTAGCTTACGCAAAAGGGGTGAGAGATGCACCTTTCAACCCAACCAACCCTTCCAATATATAGCTCTAAGTCAAAGGGGGTAATTAAACCACAAAGGGACATGTGTACCTTCCATCACACGGGCCCCTAAGGTGATCACCTAGTTTCCAAGCTTAGGGAATCAAATGAAATCACATTCCTTCTAAAAAAAGACCCTCCAAGCTCTCACATATGGATCAAGTGGCAAGGAGAAGCTTCCAATCAAGCCTAAGGTACTCAACCTTAGAGAATTAATCCTAAGGTACAAGACCCTTCAGTTATAGGTAAATAAACAATCAATCTCAAGGGTTTCACACCTTGAAACCCATACCCCTTAGATCCATTTAGTTATACAACACCCCCCCCCCAAAGCATTTCCATCCTTGAAAATGATTGGACATATATACCTTGGGGTATCCTCCGTGCCCCATGATTAGTCTCATTGATCTTGGTCTTCGTATCTCTAATTTGCCTTTTTTTCAGAAGAAGGATCCTATCCTAATTAAATCTCAAAAGAGGAGAATCCATGTGGGTTATGATCCATACCCTAATCATTCAATGTTGCATCTAGTTTTGCACATGAAAAACTAAATCAGGTGCAAAGTATGGAAATAATGACAAGGGTGGAAAAAAATATTACATATTTCACTATTGTAGCTATATATAAACTAGACCTTTCTAGCATAAACATGTGGTTAGATGGATAAAAAGTGTCTCTAGCTAAATTGCTATGTTGTTCCATCTCTATGGACCATTTATGCATGAATCTAGAAAATTAGGTGGAAATTATTCACTAGCTTGAGACTTTCTTATTAGAGTCATCTATCTAGTAAAAAATCAATCTTGATCCAAAAGAAAGATGAATCTAATGCATGCTTGCCCAAATCACTTTCCTTTCATACTGCTAGATGTACATATACTATTTACATGAGTGAAACGGGTGGATTTCTTTCTTATGATTTTCCTATACTAAAGATCAATCCAAATAGAGAGGAATTAATTAATAATCTCTACCCAAAAATTAAAATTTTATGGGTGGATTATCTATGTAGTATGTTAAGAGGATACAATATCCGCTTTAATTTGGAGAGAGTTTAAAGGGCTTACTTAAAGTGGGTTCAATTGTTTTGAACTTTATTTTACTTGTTCTTTTAAGAAGATTAAGAGCTTTATAACTACATCCCATAATGAGAACTTCAAGTGTTTTGAACTTTATAATACTTCAATTGTTTTGAACTTTATTTTACTTGTTCTTTCAAAAAGATTAAGATCTTTATAACTACATCCCATAATGAGCACTCATAGTGTAGAAGATCATACTATCTTTAAGGTCACAAATAGTTATAGGAATGGACTATTCCAACCAATGTTTTGATACTCAATTTTCATATTTCTTTAGTTGAACCTCAGTATCTTGGAGATGTTGTTGATCCTTCATGAATTATATCTCTTTATGCTTTTGGGTATGCTTTAAGATGCTTTATGGTTAACATTGTAATAAGGTCTTTATTATTCTTCTCATTTGACTTGAATTATCTTAGATTCAAAGATGATCTTTCTAAGCTTTCTTTCAAGTTTGGCTTAAGATCATCTTTATGTTCCTTTAATTCAGTTCATACTTTTTTTATGAAGATTTTAGGGCGTAAATCTTTGGAGTTTACTTTCAGACTCGGAGGAATTGATCCTACCTAACTCCCAATACTTGAAGTTGATTGAGCGATGTAAACTACTATTTTGTTGTAAGAATTATTCTTCCTTTTAAGAGGACAATTGAAGAAGATGCCTATTTTCATAAATTATCTTACTATGCATCCCGATTCCTTTTTCTTCATGCCATAAAAGAAAAGTAGTCAATGAGACTGAGTTTCGAGTGGGTTAATCATTACGACACTAGTCATTTATTCTATTCATTTCTATTTGCTACTGAAGTGACACCTATCAACTAGGATGCTTTCTTTTTTTTATGCATTATAAACAATGTTGTAGAGTACCAACGCCCTATCCCAGAACTATAGCCCCAAAACTTCACTCTCATACATGTTCTTTATAACTTTCCCTAGTGTTTTCCTTATTCTCCACCATAGTTTGTTATTTCCCCATCTTGACAATATCCTTGTCGTAGCCATTCTTCCACCAATCTAGACTCATGAGGATGAAGAATCCTCTATGGCCAGTCTTTTACTCCAGCCAATGGTCCTTTCGAAATAGGAGTCACCCTCTCCTCTAGATAATGCATTAATCACTTGACTCTCTTCCTCCATAGTGGCTTGCCCTCCTTCTCATTTTGCATTGAATTCCCCTTGTCCTCAGACAATGTCAATTTCCCCAAATCCTCGCTCTCCTTCTTCAGTGGCTAAGCTTTCTTCTTCCTCCCATCCCATAGCCTCTCATTCGGTATCTACTAATCACTCACCCAATTATTCCCCTCTATCCACCCTTTCTAGTGATCAATATTGGTGGTCCACTTCTTCCCAACTAGATACTCCTTGGTGCATCCCTTCCACAACAATAAGTTCATCCCACTCAATGCTTTCAACATTTGAAATCACCATGAATGTTATATTCCAGAGATGTACATGCCTGGAGGAATGAGAATTTCCTTTCTCCGGTGATAGCCAAGGCCAAAAGCTAGAGAGTTGTATAGGGTCATCTTCTTGAAGCCCTTAGACTGACAAAATAAATTCCAAATTTCATTTTCTTTGTGCCCAGTCTAGATCAACTTCTCTAGTTTGGTTTCAAACGGTTTTATTTTGAAATTCAATCAAATACTCGTTAGAATGCATCATTCTATCTCTGTTACATATGCACTTAGGTAAGCCTAGAAACAATGCACTTGCACTTTTAAAATATCTTCTTAGTATGAAGATAAATTCTTTGGATTTTAGGTATGCTCTAGGGTCTATACTAGAGTACCTTTTGCGAGAAAAAAGTTTTCAATTGGAGCTTCTAATATGAAACAACATGTTTTCATCACAAACGTGTAGGGATCTTTGAAAATCAACCACCATTTCCACCCCCTATGCCTTACTTGATACGGAAAATTTCCTTAGAGACATCCATTTTCAAATAATCATCAAACATGTTCACCTTAATTCAGTGCACTAGCACTTGCAGTGATAGATAGGTTAGCTATAGAAAATAAAGATTTTCGAGCCACTATTGGAAACAAGTCATAATAGTTCCGAAATCTCCATAAACTATAGCTAAAATATGAATTTTTTGTAGAGATTTCACAACAAAGTCATGCGGGCAGCATACCTAAACCATACGCCTCCTATAACACCCACCCACGTTCAAACTTCATTGGAGACATTGTGAAAAAATGTGATTCTTAAAAGCAAGTGTTTTAGCACCAAAAATAGATCACTCGATAGTGGTAGTTCATGAAAGCTTTAGCACGAGTTTTTTTTGTTTTTTGCATGCTTTAGCTTTTACATGCATACACGTCGTGAAGCATTATAATTGTTATATAAACAAGGTAAGTGGATCACTTTAGATTATCACTCAAGGCTCTAGCATTGGTGATCAAGGAGGAGGTCCTCTACATGAGGAAGAGTTGAGCAGTCTTTGAGGAGGTGTACTCTACATCAGGAGTATCTCGAGGAGTTCATGTCAGCCAACCATGAGCTTACTTGCTGAGTTACTGTGAATAACAAGTCTACTTTTGTCTGTACTTGTTTCTTCAATAGTTTTTTATTTAGGTTACTCAGAATTCATGTTTAGTGTAAAATAGTTCTAAGCTATTCATATTCTCCATATTCTCTCTCACACACACACACACTCTCATACCTCTTAGGACACAATTTCTTAAATCTACTTCCTATTTTTGCCTAGATTTAGACCTTGTAAGTTTGTATCATATTCACACATTGTAATTGACATTGGAATATCAGTTAGAGTAGGTGAGCATTCTAGCTTACCGTATAGTTTGGAAAAACCTTTCTACTCTCTCTTTCTTTATCTCTCACTCATCTCTTTAGCGTGTATGCTAAGGTTCATCTATTGGAAGATCCTGTAAACATGTGATTAATTGTTATTGAGGCCCATCCCACTTCTAACATTTGTATCAGAGCATAGTTGACATACACTCTCAACAAGATGAGTGATTATAGACTTGAGAATGAACAAAAGCTTGAGGGAATGTCTAATTATCAAATGTGGAGTTTTATGATGATGAATCTGTATCAAAGGACTTATGGAATATTTTCAATGGCATTTATCCAAGAAGACAAGTCAAAGAAGAAACTACTTCATCTTCTAGAAGACCTATTGTTCTTATTTGGACTTATGGAATATTTTCAATGGCATTTATCCAAGAAGACAAGTCAAAGAAGAAACTACTTCATCTTCTAGAAGACCTATTGTTCTTATTTCTGCTCAAAGAAAGGTTAGTGAAGAAGAAGTAGGAACTAAATCATCATCAAGAGCCCGTACTACTACTAGATTACTTCCTACAAAAGAGCAATCCAGGTGGGATTCAAGGGATGCACAAGCATGTTCATATATTGCTACGGGAGTCAAGAGGCACATTATACCTCTTATCAGGTCTTCTGGAACCTCTCGGCAGGCTTGATTGGAGTTAGGGAATCTCTATCAAAGCAAAAACCCTACTAGGAAATCTCATCTAAGGAGACAACTTGCCAACACAAGGATAAAAGTTTCTGAGTCAGTTCCATCGCACATTTCAAAGTTTCGAGACTTATGTATTGAGTTTTGAGTTCAGTCCACGTTTATGCACAATCAAATCAAGGTTCAGTGGAAATCATTTAAGAGATATTTTTGCACATATCTAAAGTTTTGTAGGTTATTGAACCATGTACCATTATGAGATTGAAGGGGGGACTTTTTCAAACAAGTCATAATAGGTCCAAAATCTCCATAAGCTATAGCTATAATAGAGGAAGATCCCTAGTGCTTTAGAGGACCATGTGAAAATTTTGAAGAATAATCTACCTCAAGAGTATAGAGAGTGATGATGAAGCTCTATAAATCCCTTTTTTTTGGGTTTAGGTCCTCAATGCATGCCAAATTTTAGTTAGAGTGTCCTTAATTTTGTAAATAGTAGTGTGAAAGGTTATTAGTACCAAAACGTTGTACTGAATCAATGTAATGTATCTTTATTAATGAAAGGACACAATCAGAGGTAGAAGCGCAAGTAGCATCAACCATGATTGTGGAACCGATGATCTATGTAGTTGTCTAAATTTTGAGTACCTATGTATGTTGTGTTGTAGTCTATTTTCTTATTGAATTATTGCACTCATTATTGTGTGTCATAAGTAAAGTCTGAATTGGATTATGAAAAAATTGTTGTATTCTATAGAAATTGGGTTAAGTACCATTGACTATTTGATGGATTGAAATCTATGAGAGGACAAAAAATAAGGGATTTTAGCACATAATGATTCTATCCTTCTAGCCTAGGGCCCAGTCCTAATTTGTTAGTCAAGGCCTCTTAGAGGATAATGATTGATGATGAAAAATAAAATGATTTTTTTGATATATAAGAATTTTGTATCATAGATATTTCTGTGCCAATATACATGAGTCCTAATAGTCCTAACAACATACCCCACGTGACAAAAAACACACATTTAGAAAGGTTCAATGATAATCATAATTCCCTACCTTCAAGAAAGTTAACTCCAATGGCTTTAAATTATCCACTTCTTTGCATGCAACTCTGAACTCATCAAGAAGTACTTTCATAAAAGTAATGAGATAAGGATAAAAAATGTGCATCACCCACTTTTGAAAGATAGGGGTGCATTAACAAAGGAAATCTTATCTTTATCTTCATGGACCATATTGATCTCGTTATACCCATTGAAGGCATCTACGAACTTATACATTTCTTTCCTTGTTATCAAATCTAATAAAGTTTCATAATTGGGAAAAGGAAAAGGATCAATTATCATGGATCCATTTAGTTTTCTATACTTCACACATATCATGAGCTTCCCATTCTTTTTGCTACTATTAAAATAGGGAAAAGCCATATTGTCTTATCAATGGGATAAATATACCCCACCTCTTATAACGTATCTAGCCTTCCTTCAACTTTTGTGTGTATTTGGGTTCATCTTGTGGCATTGTTTCTTCATTGGTACTGCATCCACCTTATATCGGTTTTATGTTGGCATAAATCTTGATTTGGTCCTTTTTTATCATAATATGACCATGAAAAACATGTTCCTCTTTCATTAATAATTGCTCCAATAATTCCTTAAACTCATGGGGAAATCTACTAATATTATGACAATGGAAGGTATTTATTTAGTTGCAAGGTTCAAATCCTCTAAGGCATCCTCCCGAACTCTTAGATTCTTTTGCAATCCATTTAGCAAACAAAGTTTTTGTATACTTCACTACATCTTTTCAAAACTTTGTAGTATTGTGATCTTCCTACTATGAGAAGATATTTGCCCATTTAAGTACATCACCTTTGTTCCTGGGTTTCGGAACCAAACTCACTTTTTTCGTGGGAGTGTGGGAGCCACTAATTTTTTATGCTATTCTGATCAATTGCTATGTGAGCTTGAACTTTTTGAATGGGGGTTCTATCACAAAGGAGGGAAGTATAAAGGTCCCTAGGTGGTCCTTCATATCCAAGGCTTGAAGATTTGTAACTAAATAGTAGCACATATAAAAATCATGCTTCGGCAATGGTGCTTCAAAATATTCTTTGAACCTAGTTTTCTACCATAATAATTTTAGTTTCACCATGTTTTGCAATGCCACAAAATCTCATGAGAAGAATTGATATCTCCCCCAGGTAGTGCCACTAAAACACATTCTTGCCTCATAAATAGGTTCTGCATCTGCTAGGGGTCATGCTAAGCCCTAGAACTAGTGTGACTTAGAATGAATGTATTCCGTCTTCCCTTCCAGTGGGTCGTCAATGGGTGTTGGTCCTTGGAACCCTTGGAACACTAGGGATGGCTATGAGGGATGGTCCTCCATTGGAAGATGTTCAAAAGTCCACCATGTGGGAGCTAAGTCCGGCCCTTGATGACTCTCCTATTTGCATGTTGATTCAAATATCTACTACAAAAGGGAAACACATTAATATGGAAATAAATCTTGATCCCAAGATGGCAAGACCACAATCCCTTTCCAATACTTATATGTTTCCCAAGTAGACTTATTACATTTGAAGCTTGTGGAGGGATGGGGTCTTGAGGACATGTAGGCACCCATTTCCAGGTGGTTAGCAAGGGTAGACTACCATGATATGTAGGTACAATGGGCTGGGGTGGAGGTGAAAGGGGAGGAGAGTGATGGGGTTTTCTTGAAATTCAAAGTTTAAGGTTTGATGTTTGATCTACTAAGAAATCCTTAGGAACCCAAATATGTTATCCATTGGGACTTCTTTTCATAAACTTCGTAGATATCCAAGTCTGCTTAACTTTGGGTTGAGGTTTTCATCTGGTGATTGGTGGATGATGGGGTTGAATCCTCTTCTTCTTCAGTCCTGATGCTTGCAGAGATGGAGTCGTTGATGGTTGCTCGCTCTTGGGTAACCATATCTGCTTCATGCATGGTGCAACTGGAGGCCAATGCCACTTGCCATGTGTGTTAGGGATTGTCTTTTGATTTTGGTGTTTGGGTGGAGGTTGATTCTTCCTTGGTTGTGTTTGAGAGGTTGATTGGCCATTCTACTTTGGAAAAGAAGGGAGGTCCAATACTTGCATGACTCGTCCATTAGGAAACAAAGTATCCTATGTATTAGATATAGGCGTGCATGCTAGAAGTGTGGAGGGTGGGATAAAGAGGATGATGGTCCCATCTGTCTAGCTATGGTGCTCATTTGTCTAGCCAAAGGAGGAGAGATTTTGATGGTCCTCATTTGTCCAAGGATAGTTCCCATATGTCCATGGATGGTGACCATCTGTGCAAGGATAGTCCCGACCTATCGAGGGATCATCCTGCTCTCATTCTCTTCCCTTCTATGAGGATGAGGGATCTCTTCCCCTGAGTGCAGATGGATGGTGCCCTTGTTTTCAAGATGTATCACTCTTTGTTGGTCAACTACCCCGAACTAGAGGAGGTTTTTCCTCGGATTTAGCTCCACTAGGTGATCATATATCCAATCTTGGCCTAGAATCAGAGGTTCTATCATATCTTCATCATGGAAGACTAGGGGCTTTATTATCAAGGTTACATCCTTTATGAGGATAGGAATTTCCACCTCACCCATGCAATGGGTTTCCATGCCTCCTAGTCTTATGAGGTATGCCTCAATAGGACTCACTTTTAGTTTCATGGCTTGACAGTAAGACGACCTGATCACACTAGTTGTTGCACCTCAATCAATCAGAGCCCTTATCTCCTTTAGAGTGGTGCCTTGCCCTAGCTGAATAGTAATGAAGAGTCATCTATCAACTATGCTAGGGTAAGCATTCTTCTTGGTTTGGCACATAGCCACATGATACCTAAGGACCTCTCTGTTGGGGAAAGTATTGACTGGAAGAAGTTCTTCTACTCTATCATTTTATTCCATCCTTAATCCCTAGCATTTTAATTTCATACGTTTGATGAGTTCTAGGGCTTCAACTTGAGCTTCCTCTCTAATTCTTTTTTCTTCCTTTTTTTGTTTCGTGGCCAAGTTGAGTTGTCTGAGCATATCCTCCATCAATAGTTTTTGATAGAGCTTGACTCTACAACCACTAATGTACTTTGGCATTACCTCTCCTTCCAAGGTGGCTTAGTGCACCACTCCACTCGTTGAAATTCTATTGATAATCATAGGTCCATAACCACGTTTATCTAACTTTCGAGCATGTTGCTTCAGTGTGTAGACTAAGACCAATGTGCATGCATTTATCTTTCACATGTGCATCAAAATAGCCCATCTTCCTCTTCTTGGATGCATATATTCCTGTTGATGTTGTTAACCTAGTCTCTCCTAAGCGTTCTAAGTCCATGATCCTAGATGATAGCTCATGGCCAGTCCATTGATGCTATTGTGCAACCTTAAGGGTGGGTATCAAAAAATCCAAGGGAAGCACTACATTTTGACCAGAGACCATCTCAAAGGGATTTGCATTCAGTGTCATCTTGTAGGCCACTTGGTATGCCCAAATAGCATGGTGCAACTGCTTATCTCAGTCGGAGTGTTTGTTGTTTACTATCTTAGTCATGAGATTTCATATGATTTTGTTAGTAATCTCTACATGTCCATTGACCTGAGCATGATATGGTGCTGATTTTTTGTGAATCACCATAAAATCTTGTAACAAATATTCAATGATTTCATTTAGAAAGTTAGTCCCTATATTGGTCACTAGCTCTATAGGCGACCCATATCTAGTAAAGACATTTTCAAACAAGAATTTTGTCATCGTTTGTGCATCATTCCTCTTGATGGCCTTGACTTCTACCCATTCGGTCACATAATCTATAGCTACAATTATATATTCAACATGAGAACCTCTAGCAGGGGGATTAATTGGTCCAACAAAATCTATGCCCTGCTTAGAGAATGCACATCCTCCCATCATGGGTATCAATGGAATTTCGACTTTGCTCATTGGACACTGAGCTCTTTGACAAGTGTCACATCTCTTCACCTAAGTAGGTGTATCCATGTGAAGAGTGGGCCACCATATCCCTAAGAATAATATGGCTTTGATTACTCAATATAGACGAAAATGTCGTCCTGCAACACATTGGTGTGCACTTTCTAATGTTCTCAAGTATTTACTCTCATGGAAACATTGTTTGAGGTATCCATCTCTTCCTCTCTTATACAGATTACCACCGATGTAGTCTTGGGCCTCTTGCTCAAGACTTCTCTGTTGGAGTTAGATGTCTGTGGAAGCACACAAACAACACAAGGAAGAAGAAGAAGCTTGGAGCACAACACACAATACTGAATGTATTACCACTAGAATGTACAAAGATAAGTAGCCCATTCAGGCAATCGGCGTGTATACAAGCTGGAGGAAAAAACCTCCTAAAGAGGGAAAAAAGTGCCTCGATGGTGCTAGTGTGTTCACACACATCACAACCTAAATATATCAACAAACCCCCCTAGGAGTGATGCGGTGAACAAGGAGCTAGCACTCATGTATAAGGAAGTGCCAAGATATATGGAATCAATCCACAAAAGGAAGTAAGCCCAAAGCTTTGCGGAAAGCTTCAAACTTCTCCCTAGGAAAAGCCTTCATGAAAAGGTCTCCAATGTTCTCCTACATGGGCACATATGCCAAGATGATCTCCCCAGCAGAGAACCTCTTCCTGGCATAATGATAATGCACCTCAATGTGCTTACTGCGAGCATGGAAGATAGGGTTCTTCGCAGCTGCCAATGCGCTCTGACTATCAGTGAAGATGGTGGTGGCAGAAGACTAACCAACACCCAAGTCAACCATAAGGCATCTAAGCCACACACACTCAACATTCGTTGTGAAAGCTGCCCTATACTCATCCTCACAATTGGAAGTGGCCATAGTAGGCTAATTCTTGCTCAACCAAGATATACATGAGCTACCAAGCATGAAGCAAAAACCACTAGTGGACACAGTGTCATAGCAACCAGCCCAATCACTGTCAAAAAAAGCATGCAAATATAGTGGTAGTGATACCCCCTTGGGATAAAACAATCCAAGTAGCCGGGTACCACTCAAGTAGTGAAAGATGCGCTTAACCGCCTGCCAATGCTTGACACCTCGGCAATGCATAAACCTGCTCATCTATGAGATAGCAAATTGAATATCTGGCGGAGTAATGCATAAGTAAATCAAGCATCTAGCAACCTAGTAATAGAGAACAATACCAAATGCATCTCCAGCATCATGATTGATGTTGAAAACTCAATCATAAACCTGTCTCCATAGGAGTGGCAATAGGTTTACAGTCTTCAAGGCCAAAATACTGCAATAATGTGTCAATATATTTCGTTTGACACAAATCCATTCCACCATCAACATGCATAAATTGAATGCCCAAATAATGATGCAAATGCCCCAAATCAGACATCTCAAATGAGGCATATAAATCAGCCTTGAAATCAGCAATATGCTTCTCATGAGGACCAGTGAGAAGCATGGCATCAACATACACCACAACGATCAAAAGTACATCATTAGCACGCTTGACATATAAGGTTATTTTAGTTGGATTGTTCTCAAAACCATGTGCAATCAGATAGGCATGTATCTTTTCATACCAAGCACATGGTGCTTGTTTCAAACCATATAAGCCTTTCTTAACTTGCACACCTAGTTTTCATGCCCTTTTTGCACAAAGCCACGGGGTTGAAAAACATACACTTCTTCATGCAAGCCACCATTCAAAAATGTTTTTTTAATGTCCAACTCATGTACATTCCAACCATGATGAGCTACAAGTGCATAGATGCTACGAATAGTAGTCATTCGGCATGTAGGTGCAAAGGTCTCTTCAAAATCAATGCCTCTTTCCTGTGCATAACCCTTTGCAACAAGCCTAGCCTTATACATGTCAATTGTTTTATCAAGTTTACACTTCAGCTTGTATACTCACTTAGTGCCAGTGGCCTTGTTGCCAGGAGGCAAGTCACATAAAGACCAAGTACAATTCTTCATGATAGCATCATATTCATATTGCATTGGAGCCATCCAATGTTCAAAATTTTGTGCTTCATCAAACAAAACAGGCTCAATCTCATCACAGAGACTAGATGCAGCTGTAGCATAGCAATCTGATGAAAAAGAGCCACTATGAGAGCCTGAACGAGCACGATATGACATAAGTGCATCTAATTTGCTATCATGCAAAGTCTCCACTAGCCATTTTGGCATAGTTTTTGCCTCCTCAATATCACCTCTCTCATCAACAAGTGCATCATGCAAATTTGCATCAGAAATGGAACGATCTACATCATCACATGAAACCTGCAATGGTTGAGAAGTTGCCTCATTAAGGCTAGCACTAGATTGTCCACCTGTAAAAAGAGGCAGCACAGTATCATACATGTCTTTCGAGCTAATAGATGTCTCCTTTGTACATGAAAGTAAGGGCTGAATAGCATCTTCCACAAAAACAACATCACGACTAACCAAAATGCATTTAGTCTATGGATGATACAGACGATAGCCTTTGCTTTCAGAACTGTACCCAACAAAAATACATTTTGCTACTTTATCATGCAATTTTCTACGATATTGTTCAGAAACAAATGCATATGCCAAACAACCAAAAACACGCAGATGAGCAACAGATGGCTTGCGATCATGCCAAGCCTCATATGGAGTGATAGACTGCAGTGCTTTAGTGGGACACCTATTTAGTACATATATTGCACACATAACAACCTCAAGCAGAAACTATGTGGTAAGGCCTCGCTCTTGACCATACACCTCGCCATCTCCATGAGTGATATGTTCTTTTGTTCAACAAATCTATTTTTTTGAGGTGTATACGGCACTGTACATTGATGTTTTATCCCACATTCAGCCAAAAATGCATTAAAGTCAGAAGACATATATTCCCCCCCTCAATCAGAATGGAGGGTGCCCATTTTACATGCTGATAGATTTTCAATCAAAACCAAAAACTGTTTGAAGCACATAACCACTTCGGACTTTGCTTTGAGTGGATATACCCTTGCATGCCTGGAAAAATCATCAATGAAAGTCACAAAGTAAAGATAGTTTCCAAAAGAAGATGGCTGCATGGGACCACAAACATCACTATGTACAAGCTGCAATTTCTGAGTAGCCCAGACTAAACCATCTTTTTGGAAAGGAGGAATGCTGCACTTTGCCCAAAAGACATCCTTCACAAACATGTTTTTTGGGTGCCTCAAGTTTGGGCAAAGAGGGCACCATTTCAGATTTCTGTAAGCGTAGCAAAATAGCAAAATTCAAATGAACAAAATGTGCATGCCAAAGCTTTGCATCTGACATAGCCTGAGAATCATGTACTTCACATGCCGCATCATTCACAGAACTTTCATAGTCTATGAGCTTATACAACCCACGACATAAAATGCCACAAGCAATAATGATGTCACCATTTGACACATCATGAACTGTACATCTATCATCAACAAATTTCACAACCAAGCCAATCTTGGCTAATGTAGAAACTCATAACACATTTTTCTTGATCCCTGGCACAAATAAAGCATCCAACAAAGTGAAAGAACTACCATCACCAGTAGTCAAAATGATCTTACCAAGTCCCATGATAGGATAAGAGGAGTTGATGGTGCATGTGACAATAATCTCTATAGGGGCACACTCAAGTGAAGTGAAAAAACTATGCTGCGAGGTAATATGTTTGGTTGCCCCACTATCAAAATACTGAACATCTGAGTCTACTGCAGACATACACTACTCATGAGAAGATGGATCAAAACTGCAAACATTAGTAAACAACCATTCTTCATTCTGCACAAGATTAGCAGACTCTATTTTCTGTGTAGAGGGCTTGGCAACAACCATTCCAGCCTCTTTTTTCTTTGCCTCTTTTTTCTTTGCCTCTTTTGCAGCCAGTTTTGGACAGTTCTTTATGATATGATCATTTCCTTTACAGTACTTGCTAAACAATTTTTGCTTTTCTGATTTCTTCTCATCTTTGTCTTCCTTCTTCGAATGTGCAACATTTGCAGATTTCTGCTTGCTAGTAGATGATCTCCATTTACCTTCGCCCTTCTGACTAGCTAGGAAATCTTGATCTACAACACGCATGATGGACCTGTTCTGCCTAGACTGATCTTCGTGCAACAAAACAGAGACTAACTCCTCAAATGTTTGGATTGCCTTTCATCATCAAATGAAGAATAGAGGCAAAACTCTTATATGAATCAGGAAGACCATTCAGAACGGTCTGCACAAGTGAGCTATCTGGTATAACTTCAGCAGAAATCAACTATTCTTTTAAATCCTTGATCTTTGTCAGAAAAATGTCCATAGTATCACCTTCATTCATGTGCTCACTCTCCAACTGTTTTTGGAGGTAAGCAACACAGGCCTCATTCCTAGCCTGGTACAATGTGTTAAGTGTATCCCAAGCATTCTTAGTTGTTTTGCAAGAGCGAATGTGAGGAATAATGGCACGTTGTCGTGACGATTCCACCCATTCAAACTTTTGATGACTCAGTGGGATTTATGGAAGATAAGAGCATCACGCATGTACATGGCAAGAGAAGTGAGTTTATTTGATATTGTCCTTTGATGTTGCTTGAGGAGCTTTACATTGCACATTAGAATTTCTTTTATGCATTGTGTTCATAAGGGAGCATGACATCTATATGGTCATATATATTAAAATATTAAAGCAATAGATACAAGAAGACTAAAAAGAGGAAGATCAAGTGACTACGTTCACGATTTTGGCATGCATGACGGGTGGAGAGGGTTGTTTTTGGCAATTTCTGAGGGAAAGAGGATAGGTGGAAGGGCGCTGATGATCAGAAGGGACGTGTGGATTTTTTCCGGTGGGGGAGCAAAGGAGATTTGGGGTCTGCTCTGGTTTTTTTCGGAGGTTGGTTGCTCTCGGAGGAAGGGGGAAGTCGGCAAAAACGAAGTGACCAGAAGAAGAGCAAAAACTTTTTCGCACGACAGTCAGCAAAAGAGAACTCTCTGGACGGAGTGAATAGAGAAGGACAGCTACCCCCGCATGGATATAGTTCACTTGAGCGTGGCTGGAGCTTTGGAGGACATGGTCGGATTGACAATGAGCCTATGAAAATCATCTTTAAATTCTTGTTGAGCCGAGAAGCTGCAATGGAAGTTGAACTACAGTTATGCCAAAGATCATACAAAAGAAAATCAAGGGTGACATTTAGTTTGAATACAAACTCAATGGTCTGCGTGACATGTAGTGCTATTTCAGACGCTTAGTGCATGGTTTGATTTTTGCAACCCCACTTTCTATGGTGTCTTTCAAAGATATGTAATAAGACGGTGCGATACGTAGAAGACTAGCATGGCTTCTATGCAATCTTCACGGTCGAATCTTGCATGACTAAAGAAGAGTTAGAGATTTAGAAAATGCAATAGGTGTCTGTTCGAGTCTGCATATCAGACATATAAAGAGATGAGGAAAGCAGACCGTGCAAGCTTTTCGAAGAGTTGATGGTTGGCTTGAGAGCTTTGCGCTATAAAGAGAACACAAGACTTCATGGTTCGAAGGAGATGGTCCTTCAGCTTCCAAAGATAATGAAAATGCATGGATTACAGTTGGAGTTTGCTATGTATTTGTAAGGTAACCGGTGTTGCTGCTAGAGAGAGAGAAGAGAATTTTCTCACGGATTGGAGAAGGAAATGAGAGGAAGATGCCGAATTCTGCTTTTGCTGAATAGTATATGTATTTGTAAGGTAACCGGTGTTGCTGCTAGAGAGAGAGAAGAGAATTTTCTCACGGATTGGAGAAGGAAATGAGAGGAAGATGCCGAATTCTGCTTTTGCTGAATAGTATATGTATTTGTAAGGTAACCGGTGTTGCTGCTAGAGAGAGAGAAGAGAATTTTCTCACGGATTGGAGAAGGAAATGAGAGGAAGATGCCGAATTCTGCTTTTGCTGAATAGTAGATTAAAGGGGACTCTAAAGATACAGTTGATACGAATGGATAAATGGTCAAACAAATATGCAACTACCCCTTTTACTATGAGATTTTGTACTCAAATTTGTCTATTTGCTAAAGAATTCGCGCACATGCTATGGAGGGTACAGACAGCGACCATTGTTGAGGAGGACAGTTAACTCATGTTTATGCAGCTAAAGAGTCTTCCTGCTGATCTTTGAGGACCGTACGACAGAGGCACTGTGATGAAGATTTGATCGCATGATGATGGTTTGAAAGATGCACTGAATGATGGTGTTATTAGAGTGTTAGCTTCCAGTGTATTCTTTGACCCTGCCAAGGCTTTAATCTGATCGATCAATGTTGGAGAGCAATTCATGTGTAGCCAACACATCTACTCAACACGATACTGCTGGAGTTCTTTTTTCGTGACCGTTGAAGATCGATAATAGCATTTGAGTTCGGAGCTTATTATTCATGCCTTTTAATCACAAAAGAAAGGTGAAGAGCAGGAAATAACTTGCAATTCTTCACTCGGAGAGTTTTGAAGGAAGATATAGGAAGCGAAGCACAGCGACAGTCTTCAAAGAAAAAAAACAGCTGAAGAGGAAATTAAAGGCCCACTTTTTTTATTTTGAGAAGAAAGTGGGTTCGAAGCAATCACAAATTTGATTCTCTTCAGACTGATCGAAGGATGCTTTTGAACCTGTAAAGGAGGAGGAAGAGCGAGGAAGAAATCGAACCGCTGACAGGGAAGTTCTCTGATCACTATCTGAAATATAGTGCCATTTTGATTTATAAGTCTGATGTCCTCTGTTGGAGGCTAATTTTGCGCAATGATTGAAGATTAAAACACTAGTCAAATTCTGATTAAATGGGCAAATTCTCTGATTACTCTTGAGCGTGGATCTGATGACGCCGTTGGACTTTTGAATATATTTGATGATAAACTTCTGAAAACCTGGCACAGAAAAGCTATGATGCCAGTGCTTCAACGCTGAAGGAAAGTTTGGATGCTTTGGATTTGGGAATTGACACTGCTATGTTGCAAGATATGATGTCTTTGGAAGGTGTTTTCATGGAGAAGGTAGGGATACTGTGACCTAGCTGCATGAAACAGTAACTCCGCTGCTTCGTGGTCCTTCGGGGTGCGGGCCGCCTTCAGTGCCCCTCTCCCCCTCGATACGAGGGGGGCATTGCTTCTCTCGTATTCTCTGTCGCGGGGGCTCCCCTGTGGAGCTCGTTTGGTCTTCTTCAGGCGGGGCGCTGCCCTAGGTCTTTGACATGACGATGTTTGACGCCCTCAAGACTGGGAAGGCGGGTCCTTCCTCTCTACCGGATGATTCGGGTGGATTACAGACAACATTCAACCCAATATTTGACAGTGGTGAAGCTCATGGGCGTTCTGGTTCTGTGATTTCCACAGGAGGTCAACAGGGCGACAGAGATCAGGTATTTACTAAACTTCTGGCTGCCCAACAAAGCACTAATGTAGTGTCGTATGCCAGTGCTCTGCAAACTCCGCATCAAAATCATCTATCAATGTTCAACATGCTTGGATTCTCAGGTATGTCTCCTCCTCAGTCGTCAGTTAGTGACATTAAAGGAAAAGGAAAACTGCATGTGGACTTTGAGGGGGTTGATACCTTGCCTAGCTCATGTCCTGAACATCAGTTGAATCTAGACCCCGAGGAAGTTGACAGAGATGACGCCACTCTTGTCATTGATAGCACGGCCCTGGAAAAATGGAATAACCATTTGTCTGAGAAAGTCGTAATAGGTCTGTCATGGAATTAGACCTCCTCAGGACATTTTAAAGAATTGGATGAAGGTTAACTGGGAAAGTAGAGGTTAATTTGCTAAACACATTCAATATCTGCCAAATAGCTATTTTCTTTTCTTTTTTGAGGATGGAAATAATGCCATGCAAGTGATAGCTGAAGGTCATTGGTTAATCAGAAATACACCTATATCCTTCTTTAAATGGTACCCTGGTTTCAACCCTAGGGGACCAAAGCCAACTAAGGTGCCTGTTTGGGTTGAACTTCCTGATCTGCCTGTGGAATTTTTTCCTTGGATAGACAAACTTGGAGGATTATTAGGTAAAGTGCTTGGTCAAAAACCAAGAAATGGCTTTAATCCCAAGTGGGATCCTCTGATGCTAGTTGAAGTAGATATATCTAAAAACATTAAACCATCTTTGGTTCTTAAAAACTCTGAAGGCTGTAAGCTTCATGAACAAAGAGTTTTATACAGAAATTTACCTAATGCTTGCTTTCATTGTTATAAGCAGGGGCATTTGATTAAGGACTGTCCTTCTCTTGAGATCAAGCAAGAAAAGGAGAAAAGTGAGAACAAATCAGGTATACAGGGACCTGAGGGTAAGAAAGTTGAAAGCTCCAAGGAAGATGGGGTATTTAAAAGACAGGTAGGTAAAAACAGAAGGAAGGCCTTTCAGGTTGGTCTTAAACCAGAAACTCTTGTGAAGGGTATTCACAATCCTTTTCAGGTTCTTGATGACTCTTTTGTTGATAAGACTGAGAACGTAGAAGATGCAGGTTTAAAAAATAACAAAGGTTCTTCGTCTGATCACTCGGATTCAGGCAAGGAAAACTCTGGTAGTACCTCTCCGGTCCAAAAAGGTAATAACATTGAAGAAGCAGGTTGGACTGTTGTGAATAAAAGAGGAAGTAACAAATATTCTAGTATCCCCCCTTCCCATGATCGTATGGATGAAGATTTAGCTAATATTTCGAAATCCAGTGACGATATTTTTGTTGAACAACTGAACAAAAGTGATGAAGTGTTCTTGCAGGATGAATTAGAAACTATAAATATGGATGTGACAATGGCATCTGACAGTCCTCTTGCTAAGGAAAAGATCAAATCCAAAAGAAAGGAGGTGGTAAGAAACTCCATCTCGGCAGTTAAACCTCTCAAGAACCATAAAAAGTAACTTCTTTCTTTTTGTTTTCTTATGGATTGTCTCAAAATAATTTCCCTTAATACCAAAGGTCTGACAGACCCTGTCAGAAGTAAAATTCTTAGTAAATGGATGACTGATGCCTCCTTGAGGCCTGACTTTATTTGTTTACAGGAAATTAAAAGTAATGGTTACCTTCTTACTGCTAACCTAAAAATGGTGAGCAGTTTTTCCTCTTGGTTTCATACCAACCACCTTGGTAAGGGTGGAGCTGCTATAGGAATCAATTCCAATCTGTGTAATTTGATTGAAGAAGTTATTACCAGTAACACCAATCAATGGATTGCCATCAGATGTAAAGATCCCTTGAACTGCACCATTGTTTGTGTTTATGCTGACAATTGCTCTTCTATTAGAACCAAGTGTTGGGAAGAGATAGGCAACCTCTCTGGAGATGTCATTCTCATCGGTGATTTCAACATGGTCACCAACTTGGCAGACAGGAACGGTAACATAAACAACATTATTTCTGGTAATGAAAAAAATGTTTGGTTTAATATGATTCTTAAACATAATCTCATTGACCTTTCTGTCAACACGGGGCATACCTGGAATAATAGAAATTATAGTAATTATTTGTCTTCTAGACTAGACAGGATTTATATGAGTGCTAATAGGGCTCAGTCCTTTTGGAATTACCAGTGTGTGGCTGACCCTTCCCTGCAGCTGTCTGATCATACTCCCCTAGTTGCTAATTTTATGAGCAATAGTCCTAACTTTAGAGCTGGCTGGCCTCACCTTGATATGTCCTTGATTAAAATCCCCTTGGTGAAAGATCACATTTGCCTCATTTTTAAGAAGCATTTTATCAAGGGATGTTTCCCTTTCAAAGCCTGGGAGGAGGCTATTAAAGAAGTGCAGTGTGCTCTCACTATGTATAAAAGAAAGGCTAAACTTTCTAGATATAAGAGAAGGATGATGATTATTAAGGAGATGGAGAACATGAAGAATTCTAAAACTCCTGACCAAATGAAAAATCAGAAGATCCTAGAGTACCAGGAAAAAATTAGGCATGAGGATTATCTGCTTGCTCATGGTGCCCTTGTCATGTCCAGAGAATTTTGGGCTGGTAAATTGGATAAGCCTAACAAGAATATGTTTGATCTTATGAGGAAGAAAAAAACCAGGGACTTCATCCCCCTGGTTAAAAAGAGTAATGGTGATTTTGCTAATTCTTTAGAAGAAAACCTTCAGGAGGCTGTTAGCTTCTTTACTAATGTTTTCTCTGTTCCTCCCAAGAGAGGGGACCATGTCTGGAGTGCAAGAGCTGCCATTGCCCAGAGAAGGAAGAAAATGGTTCCTCCTGGCTTGGTCTCCCTCCTTGATCTCCCCCTCTCTGCTGGTGAGGTTAGAGAAACCATTAGTAAATTGAGGCCTGGTAAGTCTCCTGGTCATGATGGTATTCCCAATGAATTTTTTCAAGAGTTCAAAGAAATTTTGGTGCCCATTATTCTTTGGATCTGGCAAGAAGCCATGAGGAGAGGAACTCTCTCTGCCTTCATTAATACTGGTGTTATTAAGCTGATTCATAAAAGAGGCTCTAAAGAAGATCTTAATAACTGGAGACCTATCTCTTGTCTGACTTCTCTTTATAAAATCTTTGCCTCCTCCCTTGCTAGAAGGTTGAGCCCTTTGATGGATAGTATCATTCTTCCTGAGCAGAAAGGTTTTATTAAAGGTAGGTTTATTCTTGATGCTATCATTTCCATGTGGGAAGGTTATGAGTATACCAAGGAGATGAATACTGATACTTTTTTTTTCAAAATCGATTTTGACAAGGCTTATGACAGGATTGAGTGGGATTTTATTCTGCAATCCCTTCATGACATTGGTTTGGGCAAAAGTTTTATTAAATATGTCAACATTTTATTTGGTAATGCTCACTCTAAAGTTTCTATGAATGGTCAGCTTTCTTCTTCCTTCAGGTTGTGTAGATCTGTTCGTCAGGGCTGTCCTTTAGCTCCTCTTCTGTTTGCTATCACGGCTGATGCTCTTGGGTGGCTTGTTAAGTACTCTATTAATCAAAATAGTATC
This sequence comes from Ceratopteris richardii, assembly GCA_020310875.1. NCBI lineage: Eukaryota > Viridiplantae > Streptophyta > Polypodiopsida > Polypodiales > Pteridaceae > Ceratopteris > Ceratopteris richardii. The sequence goes on along the minus strand of CM035423.1, from coordinate 171,315,861 downwards.
AAGGGCATTGAAATCCCCCAAGCCCATTCCCCCTTGTGTCTTCAAACTTTTGCTGATGATACTAATCTCATTATGAAAGCAGAGGATCCTTCTGCTGAGGCCTTCCTTCAATGTCTTAATACTTTTTGTTTGGCAAGTGGTTCTGTGGTTAATCATGCAAAAACTGGGTTTTATTCCTCTAATGGCTGTATTCCTGAATGTGTTAAATTGGCAGGTTGTGATATCATAAAAAGAGGTTCTGTTTTCAGGTTGCTGGGCATCCCTATGGGTTTTGAAATTACTCAAGAACAAAGATGGAACTGGGTCTTGGATAAATTTAGGGAAAAAATTTTTAAGTGGATTGGTTTTCAAAATAATATTGCTCAAAGAGCCTTTGTCCTCAAGCATTACATTCTTCCTTGCCTAACTTACTATTTGTCTTGTTGGCATCCTAATAAGAAACAGCTGTCTCATGCTATAGCTCTTGCTAGAAGATTTTTATGGGGGGATAACAAGATCCCTAAGGTGGCTTGGAGGACCTGCTGCATGAGGAAATCTGATGGTGGACTGGGGCTAATTTGTCCCTCCAAAATGGCTACTCAGATGGCTGCTAAGTGGATTTGTAGAGCTGTCTCTTCTAATGATTTTTGGGCTTGTCTCATCAAAAGGAATATACCTAAGTTTTGGATTGCAGATAACAAATGTTGGACGAATTTTGATATCTGGGATGTAGTTGTTTCTCCTGCTATTTTTGTTCCTAAAGGAAGTTTACTTATCTGTAATTTTTGGAAGTCCTGGATGACAATTAAAAGGGTGTACAAACTTCCTGTTTGGTTTCAGTTTAACCTCTCTTTCTTATTGCAGGATTCTATGTGGGTAGGTTGGCATGACAAAGTAAACAGTTCCTCCTCACCTATCAGGAGGAATAAGTGCAGAAGGAAGGGATTCAGCAGCTGGAAGGATCTTATGAACAATGGTAATATTATTGATGATAGTCAAATTTTAAACAATAACTCCTTGTCTGTTGCCTGTAAACAGATCCTGCAAGACAAAAAGAAAGTGCTGATGGAAAAGCTGGATGATAACATGTGGGAGAAACCTGTAGATATTGCTGATGTATCTCAGGATATGTTCAACAATTTCAAAAAGATTGGCACCAGCAGCAAATTACTGTTTGAAAGACTTAACAGGAAGTGGTCCCTAACCTGGACCACTCATCAATGGAAGTACAGATTTCAATGTGTGTGGGCCTTTCCTCTGACCATTAAACACTCCTTCCTTCTTTGGTTGATTCTTCACAGGGGAATATGGACTGGCAGCAAGGCCAAGAAATTTAAAATTGATGCAGGAAATTGTCAATTCTGTGGCAAGCTTGAAGATTTGGATCACCTTTTTTTCAAATGCAAAAACTCTGCCAGATACTGGAAGGTGTTCTATCTGTATTGTCAATCGACTGGAACTAAACCCCCTAACTCCAGAGCTCTTCTTCTTGGAGAAGCTAACAGAATGGATATTGTGATTTGGCAGTTGCTGAGAGCTCACATCCTGTGGGCTATATGGAAAGATAGGAATAGTAAAATCTTTGATAAACATTGTAAAGATCATTTCTACCCTTGTAATTTGGGAATGATTAGACTTTTAGATTGGTGCTTTAGGAATTCCAGTAAAAATGGCTTAGGTGGTATTAACCAGCATACCTTGCTCAAGAAGTATCCATGTAATTTGTGGCGGTCCAAATTACTTCAAGCTCATTCGGTCTCTAGAGATAATATGGCCACTTTTATCAGGTGGCATATTGAAAGACATATCTTGTAAGTGTCTCCTCCCAATTGGGAGGATCACTGCCTTGTACTTTCTCTCGCATCAATTTTAAAATTTCTTGTTTCTTCAAAAAAAAAGATATGATGTCTTTTTTGGAGTTGATCGCTGAGGACGAAACTCAAGGGACAAAATGATGTACAGTGAGTTACGTGATAGCGCATATGATGTTATATAAAGTGAATTGTTTTTTTTTATTCAGAGTAAACATGTTTTTATAAGTTGCGCATTATTCTGATATGACACAAATCGCTCTTGTTTCAACCGATTAACATGTCAATAGATGATGTTATTTTATTGGTTTGAATCCAACCAGTTTTCTTTTTAGAATTTCATCTACTTCCTGTGTTCTGATAATATCACCCATTTCATTTTACGCTTTAGTGATCGGTATGACTTTCATCGATGAAGTTTTTTGATGTCTGAATACATTGAATGGAGTTTTTTTTCGCACTATAGATATAAAAATATATATATCAATTTAGTTCTAAATGTATTTTCCATATGAAATAAAAAAAAAAATGTTTGATAAACGAAAGAGAAGTGTGACAAATAGAGGAGTGAAATTAGAGTGGAGGAGTTTTGTTATGGAAAATAGCTATAAATTCGTAAAATCTGACTTTGATTCTCTAAGGTATCCATGTAGATAAGCTCGACTTCTCCGATCAATGTTTGATTGGTATTAAAGAGTTCTCTATTATACACTTTGATTTTTGAGGAACTGAACGGTTTTAACTTTATTAACATATGGTAAAATGTTGCGTTTATTTGACATATGGTAAAGTGTTATGATATTCACTTTGCAGCATATGAAAAAAACAAACAGAGATTTATATTTTGTTTTGCATTAAAACTATTTCAAGGAACGAACAAAGCATCCCAATATGAACTTTGAATATGAGGGTTGGAGTTGAATTTAGTTGAATACACGGACTTGATCTGTAGCTATAGAAGCTTTTCGTCAAAGTTCATTTTCTTGGCACCCCGTGTGCACCACTAAGCGTGCGTGAACCCGACCACAACGTTTGAGAAACAAAGCTATCAATGCATGTGTTTGGGCATCTCTGCCATCCCAATGAATTTGCTCTGTAGTAGATGCAGCAAAAACTATAGCACGAAGAGGAATCTGCATAATATCTCCATCTTCAACACCATCTTCATCAAATCTAGTACTTGTATATGTAGTACGTGTATTTGTAGTACCTGTATTCGCATGTGTAACAGGACGTGTTTCCACACCCTGCACAATGTTCCATAGTCCTTCTGCAACCAATACATGTCGCATCATATAAGCCCGTGATGGGTAATTGGTACCATCCAACTTATCCTCAATTGCCAACATACGGAATACTTCACTACTTTCAGCCATGGCCGATGACTAAAATATATTGATGCAAAAAATTGATTGTATCTCAAAAATTTGAATAGAACTGCCTAGACAAATTCTGCTAAACCTATAGCAGACTTCGAGATGCTTATACTGCTGATACAAAACTGGTATATACCTTTGGCACAAAAAGACAAAATAGCCTACACAAGCACTGCGATAGTGCATTCGAAGACTGAAATGAGCTAAGATCATGATTTCGACACCACATAGCAAAGTTGTTTTGATCTCTAAAACACCCTGAGTATGCTCACCAAAATTTGTGCGATTTTGAGACTGCAATTGGAGAGGTGATGACGACGCCCTAGATGAAGCGGTGACCTACTCTGATACCAATTATTGGAGTTAGACATCTGCAAAAGCACACAAACAACACAAGGAAGAGGAAGAAGCTTGGAGCACAACACACAATACTGAATGTATTACCACTAGAAATGTACAAAGATAAGTAGCCCATTAGGGCAATAGGCATATATACAAGCCGGGGGGAAAAAACCTCCTAAAGAGGGAAAAAAGTGCCCCGACAGTCCTAGTGTGTTCACACACATCACTACCTAAATATATCAACATTCTCCATCTTGTTGTTGTCATTTCTGGTGAGAAAGTTTTAGTGCACAAAAACTCCATCACGAGATTGCTCCAATCTAGTATCAAGGACCAGTGGTACAAAGTAGCATGTTCCACTTGAGGTGTGCTAATACAAGTTGGGCAGTTCTTGCACAACCAATGGACATCTGCTTCCATTGTCGGCTAGTAAACCCCTAGCCTTTGCAGAGATTGGAGGATGTGTTGTTTAGAATAGTGTTGCTCAAGGGCACCTTCACTTGCTAATTGCAACCATTTTCTATACTCTAGCTCTTCCACACATCAGACAATAACTTCTTGATCATTTTTCTTATAAATACTTCTTGCCATTATTTTGCATCTTCGTGATTTGACTACCTCCCCTTTTCCAGCCTGAACTATAGGATTCTTGGGATTCTTAGGTCCAAATGTGAGGATATGAACAAGTTTTTTTTTCCCAGTTTAGCACTACTTCTAGATTGAACAAGTAAGCATCTGGTAATTCATTAGATATTCCTTGCAGGGCTTCCCCTATGGCTAGTTGTGAAAGATGGTCAGCTCGAAGATGGGTCTTTCCTTTCTTGTCCACCACCTCAAAATCATATTTCATTAGTAAAAGAAACTATCTTACTACTCTCCCTGTATTGCAAGGCTTGTTTACTAAGCATATCAATGCTTGGTGTTTTGTGAAAAACTTGAACTTGTTTGCCGCTAAATAGTGTCAAAATTCCTTTACTACATAGACCATTCCTAAGCATTCTCTCTCGGTTGTAGTGTAATTTCTTTCAGCGACTCTCAATAGCCTACTCGCTTGTGTTGTTAGGAGATCTATGTTCCCCTCTCTGGTCAGTTGTGTCAATAGACACCCAATTGCATAGTTGGAGGCATCAATGTAAACATGGAATGGCTTATTCTAGTTTAGCATGGTCAAGAAATGGGTTGAGCACAATTTTTGTTTTAGCTCGGTAAAAGAAGTTTCACTCACATGCACCATTCCATTCAAAGTTAGTCAAGAGACTATACATAGGCTTGACAAAAATCGCATACATGTGGATAAAACGTCAGTAATATCCATAATGTCCCAAAAATTCCTCCACTTCCTTGACTGCCCTAGGTCTCTGTAATTTTGCTATTGCTCGTACTTTATCCTCATCTGTCGATATTACCATTTTTTGACACAATGTGGCCTAATTAGTTTGTCTTATGTGGGAATGGGCACAGAAGTCATCCACATAGACTTTTGGATTCTTCCATAGGAAATTTTTGAACACATGACACATCAGTCTTTGAAAGGTAGTAAGTGCATTTGTGAGCCCCAAAGGCATCACTCGAAATACAAATATGTCCCACTCAGTAGCAAAATCTATTTTGTGTTGATCCTCGAGAACTACAGCTACCTGATTGTAACTTGAAAAGCCATCAAGGAAGTTGTAGACTTCCTTTCCTACCACATGTTCAAATAGATTCTTGATGATTGGTAAGGGATAGTATCCCCGTATTATTGCAGTGTTAACTCTCTTCAAGTTAATGCATAACATAACTTTTTTTCCTTCTTAGGGACTACTACAATGGGAGATACCCATTCTATATGCTCTATTTCATATATGAACCCTGCTTCAATCAAACGGTCAATTTCTTCTTTTATCTTGGTCGCATAGTTGTCATTGTACGTGTGATGCTTTTGTTTAGTGGGCTTGGCCTCTAAAGTCATGGGGATCCTATGAGAATAGATGTCCGAATCCACTCCCATCAAATCTTTGTGGCTCCATGCAAATACATCCTTGTACTCCTTTAATAGTGTTACCGATTCTTGCTCTTCCTCTTTAGTTAGGTCATGGTTGATGTATGTACATTTTTGTTCTCCTTCTTCAACCATCGCTACGAAATTTTTGGTCTTTTCTTGGTTATCATAATCTTCTCTAGTAAGAGCTTCTCTCTTGGGCATTTTTACCGTGATTCTTATGTCCTCTACTTCATACTTCTTAATATTTTTGGTACTTCAAATAGTGATTCTCTTTCATCATCTAGCAAGGAAGGTTTCTAGGGTCCCTTCTTCTTCTTCTCTAGCTTCGATTCAAATAGTTGGGTTGTCATCTCTTTTTGTTTATGCTCAATTTGATCAGTGGTTTTGGCATCTACCAAGTATACATATTCCTCCTCAGATGAGCAAAATACCTCCATGATGATGGACTCTTAAGTCCTCATCACTTACCCCTGTCTTTAAGATGCAAACGTCATTGTAGAGATGAAAGCATGGAACGAAAGGGTTGAAAATTCAAATTTACAAAAATAATTCATCACATTGCACTAACACGGGTTCAAACTTTAGAGTTTTGAGCACAAAGAGTGAGATATCTTAACCATCCTGGTCACAATGGGGGGTCCATTGTTCCTCATTCACTGCTATGTCCATGGTGGCTAGGATCTCTGCCCAACCTTGAGGCTCCAATTCTTCATCTAGAAACACTATCGATGCATAGAAAGGTTCTTGGATGGTTCATGGGTGTTGTTCCATATCTAGGTTTATAGCCTCTACTCTCTTGTCCTCTTTCTCTGCTACTTTACACATCCACGTGTGTGTCCTCATGCAACCATGAAGGTCATAATCCTATGGATTGCACTAATTTTGTTTCTTCGTGCATTTTATGGATGGTATTCCATTGTAGGGGGGCACACCTCGATGGGAATAGTCCTTGAGATTAACATTGGTGGTCACTCCTAAGTGCTACAAATATCTTGAGGAAACTGGTCATGAAGGTCATAATCCTATGGATTGCACTAATTTTGTTTCTTCGTGCATTTTATGGATGGTATTCCATTGTAGGGGGGCACACCTCGATGGGAATAGTCCTTGAGATTAACATTGGTGGTCACTCCTAAGTGCTACAAATATCTTGAGGAAACTCTTGGATTGGCGGTTGAGCTTCTTGTTCTAACCTCCATTTCTCTTCTTGAATTACCTCAAGAATTCTTGGGAATAATTTTGAACCAAGGGGGGGATTCTACCTTTAGTGGAGTTGGGTACTTGCCACATCAAGGGTGAGACATCTCGTTGTAAACCCCTGATAGAAGAAGTTTTCTTTGGTTTGGCTTGGTCTAATTTTGACATCAATTGTTCTAGTCTCTCAAATGGTCCTTGAAAATGCAACTCCGACTTAACTAGATTGCTCCAATTACAATATTAGGATGCTTCAAATATTGTTTGAGCCAATTCAACCATTTTCATATAGAGCTTACTTCTCTCTATTTCTAAGTCTCCTCTAGGATAACATGTGGAACTTGAAGGGGAAGTGAGGCTATGGATGGTGGATGTAGGGGAGGTGAAATGAAGAAAAAATAGTGCAAAAACAACAAGAATTAACCCCAAAATCACTATCTGCGTACTTTCCAATGTCGATCTCCTAACACTCTTACCATCACATAGTCGTCCTTGAGCTCATCCCCGACAACAACACCAAGTTTTTTGTTGCTCTAGACAAGGTTAAATACCATGTTGAGGAACTCCACATCCTTAATTGTCAATCTACAGAAGATTAAGGATGATATGAAGATCATGAACAAGTGGAGTGCACGAAGGTGAAGGTGAGAAGCACGCTAATGCACACATACATGTAAGAGACAATAGGAGAGGCAATGGAATGCAAGGTTCTTCTTTACAATAATCTACTCTCACAACTCACAAAAACTAACCCCAAAAATGAGCCCTCTAGCTCTATTTATAGTTTTTTGAGGGGAAATGTCCGGTTTCACATCTAGTGACTGGGCTAGTTAAAATTTCTATCCTATGCTTAGTTTTGGAGGGGCAAATGGGATCCGAAAAATGTGAAAATTGGTAGGTGTGTTCTACCTAATCTCCTCAAGCTCAAGGACTCTTCAACTTGCACAAAATGGAACATTGATGACAAAAGTGGGTGATTCTATATTACAATGGTTAGTGACTAAGATCACTGTTGATGTTTCTTATCGATGTTTTGGTCAAGATAATTCACTTAGGATTGGAAAATAAATGATTGGACTCCCTCTATTCTCCTTGCTTTGCTTCTCACATGCTCCCTTTGTGTTCATGTCTTGAGCTACTACCAACATCCTTGAAACAATCACATAAGAAGGAAAAAGTTGCATGCAAGGCTAGGACACATTGTCAATGGGTACCTAAGAGATCTCGACCACCACCACAAGATCAAACAATGTGTACTATGCAAGTACGTATGCATGACAATTACAAACATTATTTTTATGATCCTCATGACTCATTAATTGCATGTGAACCTCTTAACCTTGTGTGTCATGCATATGTATTTGAAAGAGCACCCGTATATATGTGCACATATTTTCTTTTCTTTTTTCATTTCATCTACCATTGGACCTCTAGAGCAAGCCAACCATCACTGTCTCTTGTGATTCCAAAAAACTCATCAATGCATTCAAGAAAAAATTGTCGCAAGCATAAGAGGCACTCACACATAAAGAAGGGACACTAATGAAGTGGATATATTATATACTAGAAATAATGATAGCACAATAGAAGACATCGTCAAAGATAGATGACTTCAGGAAAAGATACCTCCACAATGGTAAACTAAGATATATAAAACCCACTATGATACCAAAAGAAGCACAATCAACATTGATTAGGCAAATACAAGTGGTATGGCCACCAACATATGCCTCTTTGTGCAAGAAAAAAAATGCATTGCATAAATACGTGTCTTTTGAACCATTATTAAGATTGCCTCCACTTCAAGTGTGCATTTAGGATAGGGACACATTACATGGTTATGCATTAGACACTATTGTGACATATCATGCATGAAAGAGACACATTGTAATGCAAGTTTTCCTATCACCTAATCTAATTTTTCTTACTAATGATTCCTTGTAGGTGATCAATAATACATGCAATAATGCAACACACATGTACTTTCACATGTGTGTTGCAATAATGCAACACACATGCAATATGGTGTGTCGTGTACTAGTAGCAAAAGGGTTGTGGAATATTGTGCAGGGTGTTGAAAAACATCCTACTACATCTATAGATATAGTTATTGAAGGTGATGCAAATGGCATAGAAGATGATGATCTTCAAATACTTGTTCGTGGTGCACCTATTGCAAAGCAACTTCATTGGGATGACAAAGATGCTCATGCACATGCATTAATAGATTTGTCTATCAAGCATGCCATTATCCCTCATGTTTTCTCTTGCGAGATAGCAAAGGATGCTTGGATACACTTACAACTTTATAACAGGCAAGAAATGAGGCTCACGTTGCTTATCTATGAAAATATTTGGAGACTGATCATATGAATGAAGGAGATTCCATGGAAAGTTTTTTGACAAAGATCAAAGATTTGAAGGAGCAATTGATTTCTGTTGATGAAGTCCTGCCAGATAGTTCACTTGTGTATACCATTCTTAACGGTCCTCTAGATTCATATTAGAGTTTTGTTTCTACTCTTTGATTGATGATGAAAAGAAATCCAAATGCCTTAACATTTGAGGAGTTAAGTCTTTGTTTTGATGCAGGCAGATCAATCCAAATACAATAGGTCAATTATGTGGGCCATGGATCAAGCTTTCTTAGCTAGCCAGAAGGGCAAAGCTAAATGGAGCTCATCTAATAGGAAGCATAAATCTACTAATGTTGCACAATCAAAGAAGGAAGACAAAGATGAGAAAAAAACACAAAAGAGAAAACTATTTTGCAAATATTATAAGGGAAATAATCATGTCATAAAGAGTTGTTCAACACTTGTTGCAAAAGAGGCAAAGAAAAAAGAGGTGGAATGATTGTTGTAGATACCTCTAGACCTAAAATAGGGTCTCCTAATCTTGTTCAAAATCAAGAATGGTCATTTACTTGTAGCTATGATCCATCTTCTCATGAGCAATGTATGTCTACATTAGACTTAGATGTTTGATACTTTGATAGTGGTGCAACCAAATATATTACCTCATAGCATAGTTTCTTCCGTTCACTTGAGCCTACCCTTATAAGGAATACTGTCACATGCATAAACAATCTTTGTATCTTGTAATGGGGCTCGTTAAGATCATTTTGAATACTGTTTATGGTATTTCTTTCACATTTTCAGATGCTTTATATATGCCAAGGATCAAGAAAATGTTTTTGTTACTTTCAGCAGTAGTTAAGATTGTCTTAGTTCTCAAATTTATTGATGATAGTTATACACTTCAGGATCTCTCCAATGGTGATTGCTTTCTGCAATTTCATGTCATGGGCTATATAAGCTCAAAGACTATGCAAAACGTGTGAATGATTTAGCATGTGCAGTTCAACATTCTTAGGCTATCTTAGATGCAAAGCTTTGGCATGCATGCTTTGGTCATCTAAATTTTGCTACTTTGCTACGCTTGTAGAAATTTGAAATGGCATCCTCTTTGCCCCGAATTGAGGCACCTTGTAAACATATCTATGAAGGCTATATTATGGGCAAAATGTAGCATTTCTCCTTGCCAAAAGATGGTTCAGCTCGAGCTTCTCATAAAGTGAAGCTTATTCATAGTGATATATGTGGTCCTATGCAAGCATCTTCTTTTCGGAACTACCTTTACTTTGTGACTTTTACTAATGATTTCTCTAGGCATGCAGCGGTGTATCCATTGAAAGAAAAGTTTGGAGTTTCTATGTGCTACAAACAATTTGTGATTATGGCTAAAAATCTATCAGCATGTAAATTGGCCACCCTCCATTCTAATCAAGGATCGAATACATGTCTTCTTATTTTAATGCATTTATGGATGAGTGTGGATAAAATATCAATGTACAATTCCACGTACACCTAAAAAAAAATGGAGTTTCTAAAAGAAAGAACATGTTTCTCATGGAGATGGTGAGGTGTATGGTCAAAAGTCAAGCTTTACCACATAGCTTCTAGATTAGTTGTTATGTGTGTGGCATATGTACTTAATGGGTGTCCCACCAAAGCACTACGATCTATCACTCCATATCAAGCTTGTCATGGTTGCAAGCCATCTTTTTCTCATTTGCATGTCTTTCGTTGTCTCCCATATGTATTAATGCTTGAACAACAACATAGAAAGTTGGATGATAAAGCAGTGAAATGTGTTTTTGTTGGGTATAATTTTGAAAAAAAAGTCTATTGTTCACCTTAAAACTTTGATCTTGTCATATCAAATCTCTCAAGCATGCTCACTTTTGGACTTCTCTTCATATTAGTTATCATTGGGGTACTTGAAGAAGATCGCATGCTCACTTTTGGACTTCTCTTCATATTAGTTGCCATGGGGGTACTTCAAGGGTATCGATTTACTATGATATGTAACTCTTGGATTCATCGTTAAAGATCTCTCATTACATCTTGAATATTTTAGTATTGAATCCTTTGTTTTTTTTTTAAGAGGAAGTTCAATCGAAGCCTACTTTCCCTTGCTTGAATTAATGGAAAGAACAATTGTACAAGTTGGGCATAGTACCCATGGAACCTCCCCTATATCCCACAAAGTAAGGGTTAGGAGTTAGTTGGCTGCTCGAAGGTAGTACAATGATACGGAAAGACCCAATATATCTCCAACACTGTAGGCAGGGGTTGTACCCCCACCCTATCTTCAAGAGGCGAGAGTTCCACCCTACTAAGCTAATGCGTGTGGGCCATTGAGTTCTTTCTTGTTATTTTTTTGTCTCTATTGCATTTATTGTTGAATAAATTTTAAGTGTATAAAATATTTATTCATAAATAATCTCCAGTGTTTAGTCTTGATGAAAGTAGTCTTGCCAAAATATCAAGAGAGCACTTGATTGTGCCCTCTGACTAGACTAGATAAGATTATTGTAATATATTTTTGATTCAAGATTACCTACACAAGGAAAACAATAAAAGAATATATAACTGATATAGGAAGTCCCATGACCTAGGACCAATATCTATGAGTAATTGGAGTATACACGATTTAGGAGATCTTGTAACATGGGACCATAGGTATGAAACACAATATCAAAAACACAAGGTCTCCCTTCACAGAGATAAACTAGATATAAGAAAGAACTAGAAAAGATCTTGTATAACGAGATTATAAGATGAGAAGACTAGATGTCTAAAGAAACTAGAATAGGGGGGATTAAAACTCGCAAATAGAGAAGAATAAGAACTGAAACTTGCAAAGTACTTACTTGGAGATTGTGACTCCTTGAGCTCCCAAGACTTGCATTGGCAAGACTAAGGATCTATGTGACCAAATCTTCCTTATATAAGTGTTTATGGGCAATTTTCTTAGACCATTATGTTTGATGGTGTCATCAATGACACCAATAAATAAAAAAGGATCTCAAAATGTTGATACAAGGCATGTAAATGGACATTCTTAGGGTTCTGCATGTTTGAAATGCAATAGTGATGTTAGATTTTCCAAATTCTTCACCAATCATGAGATATAAAAGATAAGATCACATAAAACTAGGGTTCAAGATCGTTTTCTATGTACATAACATCTCCATGATATGTCATGGGCTATACATAATGCCCAAAGATCAATATTTATACAGTGTTCTCAACTTATGTGGAGATAGAATCTAAAAGTTTGCATGCTCAATATAAACTATTAAAAAAAGCAAGCAAAGCATAAAATTTCTTGAAATAAATATAGGAATAAGATATAATTATCTACCCAACTCAAAGCAACTAAGCTTCTCCACAAACTTACATTATCATGAGCCATGGACATAGGAATAAGGAATATTTATCTACTCAACTTTCTTGAAATGGATATAGAAATAAGGAATAATTGTTTATTCAACTCAAAGCTACTAAATGTCTACACAAACTTACAATGCAATGTGTTATGGTGTCCTCTACATACATGAACAAGCAAGTAAGGGACTTGCTTAAGCTAAGGAGTTGCTTCCTCAGTGCTCCTATACTAGAATGACAATGACAATTGATACAGGTGAGGAGAGGTCGTGGATTCACACACTACTTCACTTTTACTTCAAATAGAATAAACATTCGAGCCCGTAGATCTAAGATCTAACTATTCCCCTAAATCTAAGGACTAATTGATCAAGCTTCTAAATCTCAAAACTAACTACCAATCACTTCGGTGCCATTTCTAGTGATCAACCAAATTGATTGACATGTGATTGTTTATTGTGACTTTTGGTTGTTGAAATCATAACTTAAAGCTCTTTTTGGTCCACGCTGGTCTTCTAATACATCTTCAATGATCCTTAGTTTCAAGCTTAATTTCCAATAAGAGATGGAAATAAGTGGAGAAGGAAAAGAGTCTAGTATAATGAATCTTGAAGTTTTGACCCAAAAAATACGAGAATCAAGGAACCAAGGGGGTTCAAGTTTAATTATTTGGTTGGGAGTGAAAGGGGTTGAAAAGGATGAAGAAGGCAGTTGGACATGAAGGAAATTTAGCATCAAGAAGGGGGATAGGTTTTCGTTATGGAAAAGACGAATCCAAATGCAAATTTTTAAACCTTGGTAAGTTTTAAGTGAGAGTCAACTACGCAAGGAAAGCAAGTAAAGATTTTGAAGCCAGGTAATAAAATATCATGAAATCAAGTAAGAACTTCAAAGAGATTTGATAATAAAATGTCATGACATGGACTGAAAGAGAACCATTGGAAGTGGCATGATATAGAAACAAAAAAACTATTTTCTCCGTGCTTAATTTTTTTGCTATGTACGTCATCTATCGAGGTCTCAAATTACTTTATATATCCCCTAACGATATGTGTGCTTGCATGCATGTGTATACATGTGCACACGTATGCATGTCCACGTGTATGCATGTGCCCATACCTGCATGCATTAATGTGCAAGGGGTGGTGCTTTTTTTTTTTTTTTTTTTTTGGGGGCGCCAGGGGGGGGGGGGGGGGGGGGGGGGTGTGTGTGCATGTATGTGTGTGTGCGTTTGCATACATGTAGTTCTGATTGTGTGCATGTAAATGTACATAAACATACATGCATGTTTGTTTCACACATGCTTTTGGAATTATGTAAGTCAATGTCTCTTGGAAATATGTCAACATTGGAGTAGAACATTTATTTGTGATGGCAAGGCTTACAGCCAATGCATGACAAGGGTTGGCAATGGTGAGTCCATGGAATACTCAAATTTCAGCTATATCAAATGAAATACAGCAAAATTTATGCTACCACAAAGTCCCTCGCTATGGAGGTGATGATACATTTCTCAAGGTGCTTAATTCTGTCATCCAATTGAATTATGATAGAATCAAGGAAGCGGTTCCAAAATTGGTAAGATACAATTATTTGCAAATTTTCCATGTTGAAAATGTATTCCTGTCAATTTGCCAAGAATGTGAGGACCAATGATGCTTGAAGCACCACAATTGAAATGTTTCATGGATTGAAATGTCTACCAAAATGTTGTGGATTGAGTCATATGATCAGTGGATGTTGTTCCCAAATAATCAACTTAATGTTTTCTGTACATTTCTAGTATTCAAAAATATTCCAGTACTGTGCAAAGAATATAGGAGGATACTTGCAACAAGCCAAAAGGTTCTATGGAACAACATATCTGAATGAATGGACTTTCATGGTTTGCAGCACCCATGGGTTCTAAAAGACACATGTTACACGGCACTCTAGATCTGGTTCCAAAAGGGAGACCAACTCCCAAACGTCTAAGATAGCTTCCTCTTCGTTCCATGATACACGGCACTCTAGATCTGGTTCCAAAAGGGAGACCAACTCCCAAACGTCTAAGATAGCTTCCTCTTCATTCCATGGTGAATTCTCATGTACTATGCTATATTAATGCTCTACTCCCCTTCTCTACCTAGTGCTACAATAGCCTATTTCACAGCCCTGTTCGCATTCCTTCTCTGATTGTAATGTCCCACATCAAAGGCTGTTCCACTGAAGCTATAGTTCTGGATATTACATTGTATGGGTGTTAGGCAAGAGCATATCCTGAGCAAGTAGTGAAACAATACTGCTGATTCCAAAGTACAATCATGCCACAGGCAACAAAATTCTTCTATTTCAAAGGCGAAGAATTCCAGTGTTAGGAAATAATGGAGCACACTCAAGGCCATGTTCACTCTGAATGAAGCAATCGAAAAAGATCCAAAGTACTGCATCTCTCATATAAAAGCTGATCGGCCCTGTTTCTCTTTCTGGTTATTCGAACACTGTACGGAGAACGCACACATATGCACTTGCACACACAGACAAACAAGTCGTAAACAAAGGGAAAAAAGCCTAAGAGAGACAAAAAAAGAGAAAAAAAGGGAGGATGTAATCGAGATCACCACTCGACTCCACTGAAGATAAAGGGCATACTAGCTCTTTACATGTGATATCGGGGACAGCCAGCCATTCCTCACATTTGAAAAATCATTCCCAAAATTTACCGGAACTGCATGCACCATGAGACATGCAGCTTATATTTTTAACTTATCACCTCAAAAATGTTGAACCTTTACAACTCTCCAGCGACCCCATGTATGTATCAGACGTCATGTGAGATGATACAAGCTTCAAAACAGCCTGTCTATCATGTATATACATCTTTGATTCAGAAAACAACTAAAATTATCATATGATACTTCTACAATCTTAGCCTCTCAAGCCTGCTCGGAATGAACCTTGAGAAGAGAGAGCCCTGCAATTTTCATTTGGTGTCCTGTGAAGTTAGCTCTTTTCCTGAAATGCAGCTGACCTCGACAATGCTGCTGGATTCGAGCATCTATTCATGCTAACTTCCTCATTGTCATCTTTGCAATTCATACCTTGACAAGACTTTGAAGATGCATGCTTGGAAGATGAAAGAGGTCCATCCCTCAAACCCAATGTGGTCCATATGGAACTACGAGCTGCATCCACAGGATCATCTATTCTAAGTGTCTTTGGCACCCATAGGCACTTATCTGGCTGTGACCGATCAGAAAATTGATGATTCTGAGTTCCTGGCAAAGCATATGGCAACATGGCTCCTGCTATTGATACTCCTGGTGGATATACTGGCATGGGAAGGGGTGGAAATGTAGGTACTCCCCACATTGCAGGGTTCATAAACGGCCATGGGAAACCTGGCCAGAAGCTCCCCTGAGATCCATTGCATGCGAGCATATTAGACAGAGGCAATGGAAGTAAGGTATTATCACCATTCAGAAGACTCTTTGGCAACACATCTCCATTTGATTGCCAATTACTTTCATGGACTTGAGCCCCGCCTTCAGACATGCATGCCTCAAAGTCACCACTGCCTGCATTAAGATTTGACTCCTCTTCATGGACTTTTATTCCTGGTGGAGGAGCATTGCCAAGCGCCTCACTTGTTTTGCAAGTTTGTGATTTAAAAATTCCATCTGTTGAGCAAGGTTGAGGATCAGCTATGCCATTGGTGCCAAGATTCAAATTAACATGAGCTGCAACAGTATTATCATTGGCCAGATGACTGTTGTTGTGACCAGTTGCACTCTCCTGTATGCCTAAGGAAGTTGCCGCCAGACTCCTACAAAGTGGACTTTCTTGACCAAAATTAAGAATGCCAGTATTCAGTTTAGGGCTTTCCAAACTTGACACAGACAGTGCTTCTACAGGCCGCACAAGTAATTTTGGTTTTGGCAAGCTATTAAGGGTTGTGCCTGCAGTAGTGCCATTTTCTGAGAATTTATGTTGGGCAGCATCAACTCCACCATTACGAACTGATGTCACATCTTGTGCACTATTGTGCTTCTGATGTAAGGCAGAGTGTTTATTCTTCCTGCGCCCTGCACCCACTGGAACATTTCGTAGAGTGCCTCCAGCTGTCCAATATCGGAGACATTTACGGCAGAAATGCCGAGGTTGGTTCACATTGTAATTGTTGAAATAACAAAATTTAGTATTTAGGCTATGACATCGAGGGCAGGGAAGTAGCTTATCTGGCTTCTTAGGCATCTTTTCAGAGGCTAATGGACTAGTCTCTTCAACCTTAGACAAAGTCCCATTTACAGCATTAATCACAACTTGATCCTCAGTCATGGGAGAAATATTAGAGGTCAGTGAGCTCGAGGACACTGCCTTGTTTACATCCTCAAAGCATGCTGAATGTTCTGATCCACATGAAACAATCTCCATAGGATCCTTGCATGCTCCCTCCTGTAGCATATGTTTCTGCTGTTGTCCCTGTAAGCATACAACAGACCATTCATTCTCTCTCTCTCTCTCTCTCTCTCTCTCTCTCTCTCTCTCTCTCTCTCTCTCTCTCTCTCTCTCTCTCTCTCTCTCTCTCTCTCTCTCTCTCTCTCTCTCTCTCTCTCTCTCTCTCTCTCTCTCTCTCTCTCTCTCTTCCCCCCCCCAAAAAAAAAAAATCCCCACACACATGTACGTGCGAAATTCATTTTAGGTTAAGCATCCCCAAAAATATTGGTTTGGGCTAAGAATCTCCAAAAATTATGAAGGAAAAAAAATTGAACGCAAAGTTACAAGTAATGAATCTAACCTGAAGCGACAAGTCATTCAGTGTAGGGGCACCCGATGGATCCTCTGTTACTTCTTGTGTCAAAGGTATATCCCTTCCAAAAAGTTTAATGGCTGGGTCTGCATAAGCGCAGAACTTTGCACTCCCATCATGATCAATCATAGCTACCGACATGTCGTTGAATATGCTGCTTAAATTAGCGAAAATATGCGGGCTGCACAAGATTACGATGTTCTTAAAGGATACCGTAGGGCGAGCTTCAGCTTCAGTGGTCAAAAATATTATCATCAAGCTAAGGATCCGCATTTACTTTTTAAACAAACATGAAGGTTCCGTGTTATCAAGTATTTTCCGATACCGGAAAACTGATATGCATACTCCCTACATACTGACCGACACTGAATCAAAATTAAAACGAAATAGCTGCTTTTACATAAGCTAGGGATCTGTAGGTGCTTCCTCTTTCACATAGAAGAAGTCTAGACAATTCCGTCACGGTGCGTTAATGTTCCGCTTCGGGTAGCAAGCAGAAAAATTTAAACAAAAACGTGAAAGAAATAGATTAGTACCTGGTTCGATATGGAACCCGCCGCAGCAGATAACCTGGACAGTACCACAAAAACCCAGCCGCAAGTCAAGCACGAGGGTCGAGGCGCAACAGCTGTTGGCGTCGAAGCCGCGGAATGGAGATAACAGTTCCAAACTTCCAGCTACCTTTTGCGGCAAAAGCCCGAATGTGCGAAGCGGAGAATGCTTCGAAGGTTTTCCTTGGGGCAGAAGTGGCTTTAGCGCAGGGAAAAGGTTGGAGAGCACGCAGGAGAGCACTTTTTTCCTTCTTTTGCCGGGTTGGGATGTGTACTAGTGGTTCGTGGATAAGGGGTTGATTGCCCTTTTCGCGCTCAATAAAGAAAGACCCCACTTTCACGTGGTCTAAGGTCGCTCCTCCACAAGACCAAAGTTGTGGCTGATACGCACACGCCCCCAAAGCCCGAGCTTTTGATACGCTTTCTTGCTAGGGCTCTTTTGACATCGGATAAGCCACAAAATGTTAGGGCACTTTGAGGTTGGGGCTCATTCGGAACAATGCAAAACCTCTCAAGCTGTGTATCCACACATGGAACACAAGCACGAAATATTCATTAAAAATCTCACCTAGAAGGCAAAAACATGCCTTGAAGGGAGGTTCGAACACTCGTGTTTTGTGATGTTGTGTTCAAAATATTCTAAGGACATCACCTTATGTGAATAGAGAGATCCATATGCTAGTTTATTATTGGAGCAGATATACCCCAAGACTAGGGCTCCCCTTCATCTGAATTGGGCACTATTACTACCAGCTAAGAGCCGCTAGAAGAGGAGTGAGAACCTCCGAAAGTTGTTAGAACCTTGTGAAGTTGGAGTGGGGGAGAGATCCCTTGAGCTCATAATGGAAGATCATAATGGAAGATCATAATGTAAGACTCACCCAGGGTCTTTACACATAAAGAGGTGGCTTTGAAGGTATCGAATGGGATGGATTTTTCAGGAATCTTTGAGCCACACATGAGGTCTTTTGGCGAATCACCTTGGCAACAGAAATCAATGAACTTTAAATTCTTGAATATGTTGGTTTGATGTCTTTCTATCTTCAATCTCAAGAGCTGCTAACTTTATGGGCTGTTGGGCTTGGATTTGTGTCTGTAGTTGAACTGATGGCCTTCCCACTTGTCGAGCATCAGAATCTTAAAGCTAATTTTTCTTTGAGCTAGTGGACCTTCAAGCAACAATGTGTATACTTTGTGGAATATATGGGTGTCATATAGGTATTATGTCCTTCACCTTGTAATCTATTCGTTCAAGAATCCAAGTCCTAAGGTTGGGTTTAAGGTCAAACTCTCTTTAAAATAAAACAGGAGTATGCTTGTCCAAAAGCAAAGTTTTAACCACTACATTCTCCTTAGCTTTTACTTGACCGATCACTTGAATACAATCATATGTATTGGTATCGGCTGAGAGTTGAGCAGATGAAGACTTGAAGCAAAGACGTGAAGACTTGAGGAGGGCCACAAATAATTTGGGCCATGAAGTACATGCCAAATCGCTTGGATAATGCAAAGGAATAAAGAAACAACAATGAAGAGCATAAGGGACAAAAGAGACACACTACGATTGGAGTTTGAGGTCTATGGAAGCGCACGAACCGCACAAGGAAGAAGAAGAAGCTTGGAGCATAAGACAACACTAAGTGAATTACCAAGTGAATGTACAACGATAAGAAACCCATTAGGGTTATAAGTGTATATACAAGCCGAGGGAAAAAAACTCCTAAAGAAAAGTGTCCTAGTGGTCCTAAATATGTATACACACTTCCCTACCGAAATATATCGACAAATCACCCCTAGGAGTGATGTGATGAAGAAGAAGATGGCACTTATGTACAAGCAAGCTCCAAGCTATGTGAAAAGAGATCAATCCACAAAAGAAAGTAACCCAAAGCTTTGTAGAAATCTTCATACTTCTCCCTAGGTAGATCCTTTGTGAAAAGGTTTACAACATTATCTTGTGTGGGCACATATGCCACTGATCTCCCCAACAGAGGACTTCTCACTGACATAATGATGGTGCACCTCAATGTGCTTTGTGCGAGCATGGAATAGAGGGTTCCTCACAACTGCCAATGCTCTCTGACTGTCAGTGAAGTGTTGGAGTTTGAGGTCTGCAGAAGCACAAGAAAAACATAAGGAAGAAGGAGAAGCTTGGAGCACAACACACAATACTGAACGTATTACCAAGTGAATGTACAAAGATAAGTAACCCATAAGGGTTATAGGTGTATATACAAGCCAGGGAAAAAACCTCCTAAAGAGGGAAAAAAGTGTCCCAATGGTCCTAAGTGTGTTCACATATATCACTACCAAAATATATCAACAAATCCCCCCCATGAGTGATGCGATGAACAAGGAGTCGGCACTCATAGCAACCAGCCCAGTCAAGTCAAAACAAGCATGTAAATTTGGTGGTAGTGATCCCCCTTGGGATAAAACAATCCAAGTAGTCAGGTACCACTCAAGTAGTGAAAGATGCGCTTAATCACCTACCAATGCTTGACACCTGGGCATTGCATAACCTACTCATATGAGGGATAGAAAACTCAATTTCACGACGGGTAACGCATAAGTAAATCAAGCATCCAATAGCCTGCTTATAGAGAACAACATCAAATGCATCTCTAGCATCATGAAAACTCATAGGAGTGGCAATAGGTTTGCAGTCTTCAAGGCCAAAACACTGCAATAATATGTCAATATATTTTGTTTGACACAAAGCTATTCTACCATGAACCTGCATAAATTGGAGGCCCAAATAATGATGCAAATTCCCCAAATCTGACATCTCAAAAGAGACATGCAAATCAGCCTTAAAATCAGCAATACGCTTCTCATTAGGACCAGTGAGCAGCATGTCATCAACATAGACAATAATGATTAGAAGCGGATCATTAGCACGCTTAACATATAAGGTGCTCTGAGTTGGATTGTTACCAAAACCATGTGCAATCAAGTAGGCATGTATCTTTTCATACCAAGCATGTGGTGCTTGCTTCAAACCATATAATGCCTTTTTCAACCTCCACACTTTGTTTTCATGCCCTTTCTACACAAAACCATGGGGTTGAAATACATACACTTCTTCATGTAAATCCCCATTCAAAAATGTAGTTTTAATGTCCAAGTCATGTACATTCCAACCATGGTGAGCCGCAAGTGCACAAATGCTATAAACGGTAGTCATTTGGCATGTGGGTGCAAAGGCCTCATCAAAAGCAATGCCTCTTTCCTGAGCATAACCTTTTGCAACAAGCCTAGTCTTATACCTATCAATTGTTCCATTAGGCTTAAATTTCAGCTTGTATACCCATTTAGTGCCAATGATCGTTTTACTTAGAAGAAAATCACATAAAGATCAAGTACCATTCTTCATAATAGCATCATATTTTTATTCCACTGAAGCGATCCAATTTTTGAATTTTGTGCTTCATCAAAAGAAACAAAATCATTCTCATCACAAAGACTAGAGGCAACCTTAGCATAGCAATCTGATGCAAAAGAAGCACTATGAGAGCCTGAACGAGTACGATATGATAGAGCTACATCCAATTTTCTATCTTGCAAAGTCTACACCAGCCATTTAACCATAATTCTTGCCTCCTCTATATATATCAGCCCTCTCATCAACAAGTGCATCATGTAAATTTGCATAAAAAATTGAATGATTTGCAACATCATGTGAAACCTGTAAAGGCTGAGAAATTGCCTCATTTGGACCAACACTTGACTGTCCACCTATAAAAAGTGGTAGCAAAGTGCCATACATGCCTTTGGAGCTAACTAATGTCTCCTTAGTACATGAAAGTAATGGTTGAATTGCATCTTCCACAGAAACAACATCACACCATATGTGTTTAGTGTGTGGATGATATAGATGATAGCTTTTACTTTCAAAATTGTACCCAACAAAAATACATTTTACTGCTTTATCATCCAATTTTTCACGTTGTTGTTTAGGATCTAATGTATATGCTAGACAACCAAAGACATGGAGATGAGCAACAGATGTCTTGCAATCATGCCAAACCTCATATGGAGTGATAGACTACAATTCTTTGGTGGGACACCTCTTAAGTACATATGTTGCACACATAACAGCCTCAAGAAAAAAGCTATACGGTAAATCCTGACTTTTGACCATACACCTCGCCATCTCCATGAGTGACATGTTCTTCCTTTCAATAGCTCCATTCTTTTGAGGTGTGTATGGAACTTCACATTGATTTTTTATCCCACGTCCAACCAAAAATGCATTAAAATTAGAAGACATGTATTCCCCTCCTCGAACCAAACGGAGGCTACCCATTTTACATGCTGATGGATTTTCAACAAAAAACCAAAAATTGTTTGAAGCACACAAATACTTCAGAACTTTCTTTTAGTGGATACACCCATCCATGCCTAGAAAGATCATCAATAAAAGTCACGAAGTAAAGGTAGTACCCAAAAGAGGGTCTCTGCATAGGACGAGAGACATCACTATGAACAAGCTTCAATTTTTTAGTAGCTCGAATTGAACCATCTTTTGGGAAGGAGGAACACTAAATTTTGCCCAATATAAAGCCACAAACATGTTTACAAGGTGCCCCAAGTTTGGGTAGAGAGGACACCATTTCAAATTTCTACAGATGTAGCAAACTAGCATAATTTAGATGCCCAAAGCATGCATGCCAAAGCTTTGCATCTGACATAGCCTGAGAATCTTGAACTAAACATGTTGAATCATTCATAGATTTTGCATAATCTATGAGCTTATCACTACAAGAATAAAGGGGGCATAGCGATGCCCCCAATTGAAAAAAAAAAGCGGGGAACGTCGCCTATGCGATGATGGCATCACATACCGTCGTATACATGATGCTCCAAGAGAGGAAAAAAATATAAAAGTTTTGCGTCGAATAAGCGGCGATAAGCATCGCATAAGCGATGCATATATTATTCATCGCTATCTACATCGACTTTTAGCGACTATGTTAGCAACGGTTGCACACTGGATGCAATGCTCCCCGAATTTGGAAAAAATATTGATTTCTCCCGACACATTTGTGTCGGGATCAAGTGAGAGAGCAAGAGCGAAGGAGCAACCAAACGAGCAAACGAGAGCGAACGAGCGATTGAACGAGAAAAGGTACATGCACATACATACACACACATGCAGGCACACACATGCAGGCACACACATGCATATACATACATACATACATATGCATACACATGCATACACACACATGCACACATATACACACACATACATATACACATATACACACAAAGTCGTACACACACATACACATATAGGTACTTGCACATATACACATACACATATACTCACATGCATACATACACACATATACTCACATGCATACATACACACATATGCATACATACATAGACACATGTATACACACATGCACATACACACACATATGCATACACACATGTGCATACATACTCACATGCATTCATATACACACATGCATATGTATACATACATACACACATGCATATGTATATATACATAAATACAACACACACAAACATATGCATACACACACATAGACACACATATACACTCACATGCATGCATACACATATGCATACATACATATACACACATATACATACATAGACATGCATATACGTATACACATACACATACATACACACACATAGACATGCACATACACTCACATGCATACATACACTCATATGCATACATACACACACATGCATACACATTCATATGCATACATACATACACACATGCATACACACAATACACATACATACACATACACTCACATGCATACGTACATAGACATGCATAAACACACATGCACATACATACAAACATACATACATACATACATACATACATACATACATATATACATATATACATATATACATATATACATATATACATATATACATATATACATACATACATATGTATAAACACGCATACATACATACATACACACATATACACACATACATAAATGCACACATATGCATACACACTCATACACATATAGATACTTGCACATATACTTGCACACAGATAGACACACACTCACATGCATACATACACACACATGCATATGCATACATACATAGACACATGCATACACACTTGCACATACACACACATATGCATACACACACACATACACTCACATGCATACATACACACATATGCATACACATGCATATGCATACATACATAGACACATGTATACACACACATGCCCATACACACACATACACATACATACACACACATACACATACATACACATCTACATACACATACACACACATACACATACATACACACATGCATACACACATACATACACAACATACATACAAATGCATATGCATACACACACACACATATATATATATATATATATGTGTGTGTGTGTGTGTGTATGTATATATTGATTTCTAATGCATTTTGTTTTATATGTATAGATATTATGGATCGTAGTAGAGAGAGAAAGGCGAAACTTACTCTCATAAAAAGTCTTATGAGAGGGAAAGTTCCGCCTGATTTTTTAGGGACTATCATGCATAAGTATGCAGACATGCGTGATGAGGAATTATATGTTACCATACAAATGCTTACCCAGTGCCCAAAGGAAGGCTCCTCTATGACTCCATTTGCATGAAGAGATTTATCTACGCATAGGTATGTTTTTTTCATAAATTAATATTTTTAATGATATTATAACACATGTTTTTATTCATTTTTATCTTTTTTTTTTCAGGACACCTATACCAATTCCAACTCATGCGAGCATAGCAGAGGTGCCTATGAGGACATGCATAGGTAGCCTAGGGCAGGAGTGTGACATAGAACATGAGGTAAATATAGTATATAATATGAGGCATGAGATGGAGTTTAAAAGAAGAATGAGAGCTTTATGTGACTCCTACTTGTGTTTTGTTCACTTGAAATGGAAGTAAGTATAAGTTTACATATAAATTGAGATAAATATTTTACATTTTACTTATATTATTTTTTTCTAATGTAGGGAGTTTGATGAGAGAGATAAAAAGTATGTACTCAGTTCATTGGAGACATAATTTGGCACTAGGTGGTCGCATATATGGTGTTTGAAAGAGATTTAGATACTTATGGCACATCATCATGATAATGCACAATATGCATTGCTTTTATTTGTTATATTTATGTGTGTGCCTATATAAATAACACATAGAATATAGTAAATGGACTTGAGTCTTGAGTTTTTCGTGTTTGTTGTATGGTTGAAGTATATATACACATTGCATCTAGTCCTCCCACCACCTACTAGAGAGATGTCTCTCCTCCCAGTCTTATGCCTCTATATATAGCCACTCGAATCAACGAGGACTATAATACATATAAAGATATACACAAATCATGTATACACACACATATATATAACACCTATTTAAATACATACACATCACACATGCATGCCTACATGCACACATATATACATGAACATGGATACACAATTATAAACACACTTTGCATATATCACACAAATGCACATGCATACATACATGTGTGTATACTAACACATGTATACATATATCACACATGCATATACATACATACATACATATGAAACACACATATATGCATACTAACACATGTATATATAACACACATGAATACATATACATATATATACACTAATATATATACATATATGAGAGAAATTTTGTCCTAAAAAATAGAGCTATATACAAAATTTTAGGTATACCCTCGAGCTTCATGTTCTAACTTAAAAGAACATGTTTTCATCTCTGTGGTGGGATTCACCTATATTCTAGTTGAATAAACGAGAACAAGTTGTCTGATACCCAAATGATTCAAGTTAACAATCGATAATGATCCCTTTTAATGGGAAATAGAGACCTTCATGCTCAACTTGAAATCAATCAACCTTCAAAATAACCTAGAAAAACTAAAAAAAAATACAAAATTCATTGTTATGTGCTTGAAAAAATATTGAACTATATCATAAAAAGTAAAATCATTTTCTAGCGGTTTGCATCTCTTTTGTCATAAGTATCCAAGGGCAGGTGCATAAGTCGATTTCTATCAAAACTTGGCCATAACAAGTCCCTCTTGATGCTATTATCTCAACAAGTCGATTTCTATCTCTGAACAAGTTCTTCTTGGAGAGTGCTGATGATAGAATACTAAGATATTGTGCTTCATAAGAGGACAGGATCACATGATGGGTCATACGAGGAACAACAAAGGATGCATCCGTGCACTTTAGAAAGGTGGATCAATGCTTTCAGAAATTGAGTAGAGGCGAGGAAGAACATGATAGGACTATTGATATGAAAAACAAAGAGGGAGATGAGATTGTACAACTTGAAGAGAAAATAGAGTCATTACAGATGAAAGATTAGGATTTATTTGGAGTTAACACATCGAATAGATTTGACGAGATTCGAGGTGTTAAATCCATGTAAATCCTAAGTTTGCACCCGCAATGACTCTATTTCCCCTTCAAGTTGTACAATCTCATCTGCCTCTTTCTTCTTCATATCAATAGTTCTATCATGTTCTTCCTCACCTCTACTCAATTTTTGAAAGCATTGATCCACCTTTCTTATATGAATCTCAATGCTTCGCAAAACGCATTGATGCACTCCTCGTTCTTCCTCATATAGCCACCATGTGATCTAGTCCTCTTAGGAAGCACAACGTATGGTATTTCAGTATCATCATCAACACTCTCTAAGAAAGCTTGTTGATGCTTAAAGGTTGGTACAAGATTCAAATTGATCTTTACTTTGAGCTCTTGGTATATGTGTATGTGTATGCATGTATGTGTGTGTGTATGTA
The DNA here is from genome assembly GCA_020310875.1 of Ceratopteris richardii. Lineage (NCBI taxonomy): Eukaryota > Viridiplantae > Streptophyta > Polypodiopsida > Polypodiales > Pteridaceae > Ceratopteris > Ceratopteris richardii. The sequence continues at coordinate 171,289,234 of CM035423.1, read as the reverse complement.
TGCATGTATGTGTAAATATTTGTATGTATATATAAGTGTGTATGTGTATGTGTATGCATGTATGTGTGTGTATGTGTAAGTACATATGTATAAGTTTAAGTATGTATGTGTAAGTGAATGTATGTGTGTATGTTATGCATATTTATAAATTTAAAGTTTTTTTATATTCTGATCTTTTTTTCTTTTGTTTGAGATTAAAATAACAGGAGATATTGTATGGTAGAACAAAATAAGAGAAGACCTAACATACCGCCTGAGATGTGGCAGTTTTTTCGCAAGCAACTACATCTTCAAGAATCATTTCCTCAGTAGAAGGTATACAAATTAATAGTTTATATTACTATGACTTATAATTCTTATATATTTTATAAAATTTTTATATTTAATCTATGTATTTTTGTTTCATTAAATAAATGCAAGCTGTTGCAAAGAAGAGAGTTGCGTCAGGTCATACGTCACATTTAGGCCAAATGGGCAATCATGGTTTTGTAGCTATATTTGTAAGTATATATATTATTGAAAGTATATTTTAGTTAAAACACTAAGCATTAATATCTTTTATTTATTTAAATGCAACGAAAGGATTATGGTCGATATCCTACGAAAAAGGAAATCAATTTTGCTACACATTGTGGATATCAATGTATGAGTGAGTATACGCAAGATCATCCAAATGCTTTTGTAAGTATTACTAAATTTCATATAATTATTTTATTTTTATTGATATTTTATTTATTTTATTTATTTATTTTTTTTATATGTAATACAAGAGTATTATGGAGAGGCAGATATGGACGAGGTGGAGAGACAGACACAGACAGGACGATTTGGACCGTCATAGAGTGCTCACACCTCTACAGATGATGCCACTATAGATACATCAGATCATGCGGATGATCATGATGATGAGGCTGATCATGATGATGATCACAATGATTAGGACTTACATGATGATGTGGATGATGATGATCAGGATGATTGATGTATTACATTGATATACTTTTTTTTAATATCTATATATTTTCTCATTGCAGTTACCTTTTGAATTGTGTCGATGGTACTAATTAATGAAAAGTTTTGTTTGAATGATTTTTATTGTTGTTTATATTTAACATGTATTTTATTTACTTTAATTATATATTTTATTCGTATTATATATATATGTTTATGTGTGTGTGTATATATATGTATATATGTATATATATATATATATATATATATATATATATATATATATATATATATATATATATATATATATATATATATATATATATATATATACATATATACATATATATATATATATATATATATATATATATATATATATATATATATGTGTGTGTGTGTGTGTGTGTGTGTGTATGTATGTATGTATGTATGTGCGTGTAGTTCGAATGTGTGTATAAAATGTATATATGTGTGTGTGTCTGTATATATATATATATATATATATATATATATATATATATATATATATATATATATATATATATATATATATATATATATATATATATATATATATATATATATATATATATATGTATATATATGTGTGTGTGTGTGTGCATATGTATGTTGTGTGTGTATCTGTATATGTAGGTATATGCATGTGTATAAGTATGTGTTAATGTGTATATCAGTATGTGTATATGCAATGATGCATGCATGCATATTCTTTTATGTGTTTGTAGATATGTTTGTGCATATGCACGTGTATGTGTATGTGTATGTGCATGTATAGTGTAAGTGTATCTGTAAGTCTATGTGTATGTATATGTGTGTGCATGTGCACGTGTATGTGTAAGTGTATGTGTATGTATATGTGTGTGTAGGTGCATGTGTATGTGTGTGTATATGTGTGAGCATGCATAGTCATGTATATGTGTATATGTGTATATGAATAAGTAAGTGTGAGTATGTTAATTAATGAAAATAAAACAATTTAAATGAGATACAACCAATGAAAATTACACTTACAATAATTATCCATATTTTATGCTTGGTGAACATTTTGAAAACCCATAATAGAGAGAGAGAGAGAGAGAAGACAAAGAGATCAAAAGAGATGAACAAAAATAAAAAAGAGAGAAAGATAGAAATTAAAAGAGAAAGAGGTAAAAAGAAGGATAGAGAAAGAGAGACAGAGAGAGAGAGAGAGAATAAGAGAGGGAGTGAAAGAGAGAGATCCAGAAAAAGCTCGTAATGGCATCGCCGATCTGAATGTTGGAGATCTCTTCGATCAGATGCGCATAAATGATGATCAAAGAGGAGTTTAACAATTGTTGATTTTGTGTAAACATCGCATAAGCAATGAAAAACCGTTGTGCCCTAAGAGTCGCTTGCCTCATATAAGTGACACCTAAGCATTGTATAAGCAACATTAAAAAGCGTCGCTTATGCGATGTCATGGACATATCTTATAAGCGACGGTAAGGGCAAAGTCGTACAAGTGGCGCGGAAGCAGCGAGGCAAATGTTTACATCGCTCTTAGTGTTGGTAACAACGTCGAAAATAACATCGTTTAAACAACGATACGTGCTCGATGACCACTCTGATGAAATGCTCGATCACAGAGCAATAAAAATGTGTCACGTTAACCATCGCTATGCCCCCTTTATTCTTGTAGTGTATACAATCCACAACATAAAAATGCGAGAAGCAATAATAACTTTTCCATTTGATAGATCATGAACTATACATCTATCATCAACAAATTTTACAACCAAGTGGATCTTGGCTAATGGCGAAATTCATAACAGATAAATCTTGATCCCTGGCACAAACAAAGCATCTGATAATGTGAAAGAACTACCATCAACAGTAGTCATAATGATCTTAACAAGTCCCATTACAGGATAAGAGGAGTTGTTAGCGCATGTGACAGTATTTCCTATAGGGCTAGGCTCAAGTGAACTGAAGAAACTGCACTACGACATAATATGTTTGGTTGCCCCATTATCAAAGTACCAAACATTCGAGTCTATTGTAGACATACATTGTTCATGAGAAGATGGGTCATAACAATAGTAAACACCTATTCTTCATTCTACACAAGATTGGCGGACTCTATTTTAGGTGTAGATGCCTCTACAACAACCACTCCGGCCTCTTTGTTCTTTGCCTCTTTTGCCGCCAGTTTTGGACAACTCTTTAAGACATAATCATTTCCTTTATAGTATTCGCAAAACAATTTCTACTTTTCCGCTTTCTTCTCATATTTGTCTTCCTCTTTTGACTGTGTAGAATTAGCATATTTATGTTTACTAGTAGATGAGCTCCATTTACCTTTGCGCTTTTGACTAGCTAAGAAAGCTTGATCTGCTACACACATGATGGATTTGTTATGTGTCGATTGATCTTCTTTCAACAAAATAGAGACTAACTTCTCAAATGTTAAGGCATTTGGATTGCCTTTCATCATCAATCAAAGAGTAAAAGCAAAACTATGATATGAATCTGGAAGACCATTCAGAATAGTTTTCACAAATGAACTGTTTGGCAAGACTTCATTAGCAAAAATCACCTACTTCAAATCTTTGATCTTTGTCAAAAAACTGTCCATAGAATCTCCTTCATTCATATGCTCACTCTTCAACTCTTTTTGGAGGTAAGTAACACGAGCCTCATTTCTTGTCTGGGACAAAGTGGTAACTGTATCCCAAGCATCTTTTGCTTTTTTGCGAGAGCATGAGGGATAATGGCACCTTTGATAGACAAGGCTATCAATGCATGTGCATGAGCATCTTTGCCATCCCAACGAAGTTGCTCTGCAGTAGGTGCATCAAGAACCACAACATGAACATGAACCTAAAGATCATCATCTTCAAGGCCATGTGCATCACATTCAATAAGTGTATTTGCAGGTGTAGTAGGTCATTTTTCAACACCCTGCACAATATTCCATAGTCCCCTTGTGACCAATACATGACATATCATATATGCCCATAATGGGTAATTGGTACCATCCAACTTATCCTCAATAGCCAACATATAGAAGACATCATTGCTTTCAGCCATGGCCACTAACTAAAATACCCTAATGCACAAAAATGACTTTATCTCACAGATTTGAACAAAAGTACACTATGGAGTTCTACCAAACATGTAGTAGACTTTGAGGTACTTGTGTTGGCGAACTGAAACTTGTATGTATGTTTGGCACAAAAAGATGAAATTGCTTGCATACCCATTGTGATAGTGCGTTCAGAGGCTGAAACGCGCTCACATAAAAAATTCAACACCACATAATGAAGCTGTTTTGAAATCCTAATTAGCTTGAGTATGGTCACCAAGGTTTATTCAATTTCGAGATTGTGATCGGAGGGGTTTCAATGAAGCCCTACATGAAGAGAGGACCTGCTCTAATACCGATTGTTGGAGTTTGAGGTCTACAAAAGCACATGAACAACACAAGGAAGAAGAAGAAGAATTTTGGACCACAACACACAATATTGAATGTACTACCAAGTCAATGTACAAAGATAAGAAACCCGTTAGGGTTATAGGCATATATACAAGCCGGCGAAAGAAACCTCCTAAAGAGGGAAAAAAAATGCCTCGATGGTCCTAAGTGTGTTCACACACATCATGGTGGCTGAAGATTGACCAACACCCAAATGAGCCAAAAGGCATCTAAGCCACACACACTCAACATCCATTATGAAAGTTGCCCTATACTCAACCTCATAACTTGAAGTGGCCACAATAGGCTACTTGATCAACAAAGATATGCATGAGCTACCAAGCATGCAACAAAAAACACAAGTGGATACATGAATCTCATAACAACCAACCCAGTTCGAGTAAAAAAAAGGCATGTAAATCTAGTGGTAATGATCCCTCCTTGGGATAAAACAATCCAAGTAGCCGGATACCGCGCAAGTAGCAAAAGATGTGCTTAACTGTGTGCCAATGCTTGACATCTGGGAAATGCATAAACCTACTCATATGAGAGATAGAAAACTGAATATCAAGCCGATTTATCCATAAGTAAATCTAACATCCAATATCATGTTGATAGAGAACACCATCAAATGCATCTCCATCATCATGAAGAATCAACCATAAACCTATTTTTATAGGAGTGGCAATAGATTTGCAATCTTCAAGGCAAAAAAATTGTAGTAGTCTATTAATATATTTTGTTTGACATAAATCTATTCCCCCATCAACTTGCATAAACTTAATGCCCAAATAATGATGCCAATACCCCAAATATTACAACTCAAAAGAGGCATGCAAATCAACCTTAAATTCAGCAATATGCTTCACATTAGGACCAGTTAGGAGCATTTCATCAACATACACAAAAATGATTAGAAGCACATCATCTGCACACTTAACCTATAAAGTGCTCTTAGTTGGAATGTTCTCAAAAGCATGTGCAATCAAGTAGGCATGTATCTTTTCATACCAAGCATGTTGTGCTTGCTTCAAACCATAGAATGCCTTTTTCAACCTACACACTTTTTTCCATGCCCTTTTTGCACAAAACCATGGGGCTGAAATACATACACCTCTTCATGTAAGTCACCATTCAAACATAAAAATTTCATGTCCAATTGATGTACACATGATGAGCTACAACGTTCACAAATGCTAGGAACGGTGGTCACTTGGCAAGTGGGTCCAAATGTCTCATCAAACCAATGCCTCTCTCTTGAGCATAACCTTTTGCAACAAGCCTAGCCTTATACATGTCAACTATTCCACCAGGCTTACATTTTACTTTGTATACCCATTTAGTGCCAATGGCCTTTTCGCCTAAAGGCAAATCACATAAAGACCACTTACCATTCTTCATAGTAGCATCATATTTTGATTGCATAAAAAACATCCATTTTTTGTGAAATTTGTGCTTCATTAAAAGAAACAGGCTCATTCGCATCACAAAGACTAAAGGTAGCCATCACATAGCAATGTGATCCAATGGAAGCAATATCAAAGCTGAATGAGTATGATATTCGAGAGGTGCATCTAATTTTCTATCTCTCAAATTCTACACCAGCAATTTAGGCATAGTTTTTTCCTCCTCAATATCAGCCCTCTCATCAACAAGTGCATCATGTAAATTTGCATCATAAATGGAATTATGTGCATCATCATGTGGAATATATAAAGGCTGAAAAATTGCCTTATTTGGACCAGCAGTTGATTTTCCACCTATAAAAAGAGGTAGCAAAGTATCATACACATCTCTAGAGCTAACTGAAGTCTCCTTGGTACATCAAAGTAATGGTTGAATTGCATCTTCCACAAAAACAACATCACAACTAGCCTAAATGCATTTAGCGTGTGGATGATACAAATGATATGCTTTCATAACTATACCCAACAAAAATGCATTTCATTGCTTTATCATCCGATTTCCTACCTTGTTGTTTAGGCACTAATGCATATGACCAAAGACACACATATGAGCAACATATGGGTTGTGACCATGCCAAGCCTCACATGTAGGGATAGATTGCAGTGCTTTGGTGGGATACTTGTTAAGTACACATGCTGTGCACATAACAACCTCAAGCTAGAAGCTATGTGGTAAAGCTTGACTTTTGACCATACACCTTACCATCCCCATGAGACATGTTACTTCTCTCAAAAAACCCATTTTTTTAAGGTCTATATGTCAGTGTACACTGATGTTTTATCCATCGCTCAGCCAAAAATGCATTAGAATTACAAGACATGTATCCCCCCCTCAATCAGAATAGAAGGTGCCCAATTTACATGCTAACAAATTTTCAGCCATAACTAGAAAATTTTTGAAGCACATAAATACTTCAAACTTTTCTTTCAATGGATACACCCATGCATGCCTAGAAAAATCATCAACAAAAGTTAGAAAGTAAAGGTAGTTCCCAAAAGAATGCATCTGCATAAGACCACAAACATCACTGTGAACAAGTTGTAATTTATGAAGCTCAAATTGAACCATCTTTTGGGAAGGAGGAACGTTGTATTTTTCCCAACGTATGGGCTTCACATGCATGTTTACAAGGTTCCTCAACCTTGGGAAGAGAGGACACCATTTTTTATTTTTGCAGGCATAACAAACTAACAAAATTTAGATGACCAAAGTGTGCATGTCAAAGCTTTGCATCTAAGATAGCCTGAGAATCTTGAACTATACATGCTCAATCATTCATAGATTTTGCATAATCTATGAGATTATACAACCCATGACATAAAATGCTAGAAGCAATAATAACATCACCATTTGAGAGATCATGAATTGTACATCTATCATCAAAAAATTTGACAACCAAGCCAATCTTAGATGATGCTGAAATTGACAATAAATTTTTCTTTATCCCTTGTACATACAAAGCATTTGAAAATGTGAAAGAAATACCATCAGTATTAGTTGGAATGATTTTTACCATCCCCCATTATGGGATAAGAGGAGTTGTTAGCACATGTGATAGAATTTGTTGTAGGGGTAGGCTCAAGTGAACTGAAGAAACTATGTTGCAAAGTAATTTGTTTGGTTGTCCCACTATCAAAGTACCAAACATCTGAGTCTACTATAGATATACATTGCTCATGAGAAGATGGGTCATAGCTGCATACAATAGTAAATGCCCATTCTTTATTCTTAACAAGATTAGGAGACTTTGTTTTAGGTGTAGAGGCCTTTGCAACAACCATACTAGCCTCTTTCTTCTTTGCTTCTTTTGCAGCCAGTTTTGGATAACGATTTATGACATGATCCGTTTCCTTACAATATTTGTAAAGAATTATGATGAGCTACACAGAGAGATGGGTCTCTTTTCCTCCCAACCATATGCCTCTATATATAGCTCTCTCCAAGGGACTACCCACTATAATAGATGGATACTAATCATCCAAGTGGTGGCCCTGTAACTATATGTGTGCCAAGTGTCCTACTTAACTCGATTTAACTCAAGTGGATGCTTCTAGAAGGCTCTAGAGCTTCTAGGGCAAAACACTCTCCCAAGTCTGTCATAGGACTTGAACCCAAGACCTCTTCCTTCTCATCCATATGAATTAGCCATTAGGCAAAGCACCTTTGCTTGTCTAAAGAGCATAAGCACATTTGCTTAAGTCTACTTTCAAGACTTCCGCCTTACACTTGAATGACCAAATGAGTTTCAATCTCCAATCCATCTGAACAACTTGGACCCTCATGTCATAAACTTCCTTCATAACATTTTTCCCCTTTTCAAAAACATTTTCATCCTTGAAGAATAGAGCTATATAAATACACTAGGCATCCCCCAAGCTTCATTTAGAAAGTGTACAGGTGCATCTTTATGTGTTGTTTCCCCATATCCTTCCCCTTAAGAAGTCTCATAAAATATCATTTTAAAGGTAGGAAACCATCGGTGTGGTGCCTACTATCTCCTATGTATACCAAGTTTCGAAACTATCACTCCCATAACATATAACATCATCAAAATGAACAAAGTCCATATGATATATCCTATATGGAGTATTAATATGAAAAACAAATATAAGATGCCAAACGTATAGGCTTGACCATATCAAAATGTAGATAAGAGAACATAGAATCCTCTGAAATCTAAAACAAAGCCCCACAAACAGTGAGTCCAAACCCATATAGACCTAAGACCATAGACTTACCCTCATTGCACTCTAGGTCTTTCTAACCTGGAGTGTACTCACAAGTGATAGTGCTTACCTGAACCATCCTTGTGATATATGCAAATCCATCATCCTAGCTCTCATAAAAGAATTCCTTGGAAGTAAAATTAATCCTCTATGTCTCACTAACCATGAAGTCCTTGGTTTGTCATCGATAAACTTGAACTAATATTCTATTGGAAGAGCATCAATGGCACTAGTGCAAACTCTATTATTTTCTCTTCCCTCTAGTTTGCCATATGAATGCAAAAAGCATTCCCTTTGAGATTCAGATAATCCCTAAGTACCCATTCTTCTAATTGATGCTCAATCATTATCCTCATGATGAATAATCAACTAAGAGTTTAGTAACCTGATAAGTTAGATCTATCCATATCTCCTAGAAACTCTAAAGAAAAGATTCATTATTCTATTCCCACTCTCACTAATGCCAATGACTAGATCATCCTCTAGTCAAGGACCATTATTGGGAATAACATAACTACTTATCTTTAGAGTCTTTAGATGAGACTAACCGAAACCACCATAATTAATCAATCTCCATATTGCCTTTGAGTGAGAAAATAAACTCTCTCTCTCTCTCTAATCTCATCTAAGGAAAAGCACTCTAGTAGTGGAATCTATTCCACTTTCCCTTTCCCTTTGAAAGAGATTGTATTGAATCTAAATGCCCTAATGATCCAAAATTGAGAACATGCACATAAGTTCTCCATTTTTTCTTTCAAAATAGTGAAGAACCAGGCTCCCATGTGAAGAAAAATTATAGATTAAATGAACACCTTTTAACATACAGACTAAGAGATGTTTTCTAAACACCTCCTCTTTGACGAAAAACATACTCTATTCTTCTCGTATGAAGAAATCATTTTTTCCTTTCCTTTTTCTCTTTCAAACAAAAGGAGCTACAAGTGAGATAAGTGAGATCTCTCCTTGATCTCTAAGCTAAATCCCACTTTCCCCTTCCCTTAAAAATGAGATTTATGAATTCATTTTCTCCTGGCTTCCATAAACTAATGCATAATCCCTCATTGTCATGCATTCCTATGAATGTGGAGAACCAATCTCCCATAAATAATGAAGATGTATGTAGTGAAAAGTGGAGAGAGTAAATTCCTTCTAATGGTCAAAACCCTTTTCTAAAATGGTGAGCAACGATATGAAATGATACCATAATAAATAGATGTGTATGCATACTAAAGAAACCATATCTACCAACCATCCTATGTGCATGAATCTATATGATCCATGCACACTAATGGAATCATCCATCCTAAAAACTATAAAGTGAGTATGTGATGTCTATGGAGATAAACACACTCAACTCATACTCTATTGGAAGATAAATCTTCCATAAACTATGAATGATAACTCCAAATGCTAAGGAAATGTCTTTTAAGATCTATCCTCTGATCCAGTGAGACATGTCCCCATGAAGATGCATTCTTTTCTCCTTGGCCATAGAAGAAGAGTACTCAAAGGGAAGTTGTTTCCACCATCCATACCAATGGATCCTTCTTCCAATTCATGATGTCATACCTACACTAAGTCGAATGTATATTCCATATATATAATGGAATATGTAGGTGGACTGTAATGAATCCCATTTCCTCAACTCATATAGGTGGACTCAAATGAATCACATATCCTCAAACTACTTTAGTTTGGTTCTAGTCAACATGTGATAATGGATATCCCTTTTTATTCCAAACTAACTTGTTCCTAGTACCAAGACTAATTCTACAAACTGCTCTCTAGATCCCAACGTAGATATATGTATTGGATACCCCAAATATTCATCACTGAGGGATCTATGCTCTAAATCATAGAGCTAGTGCCATGACTATGGCCTTCCTAAGTGTCACTCGAATCACGTTAGCACCCATCAATGCTCTCTCATGAAACCCATCTTCATGATCCCATCTAATTGGTTTCAATAGTGTAGCAAAAATGCTTCCATACTTACTCAAGTGATGTGCATGAGTGAAACCAGTCACTCTTTGGGTATTCCTCCTGATACCCCATAGTCTCCTAATCATACTATGAGACTCTTTTGAAGGTAAGTAAACCTTGAGTACATTGTAGAAAATCATAATATATCTCCTCTAATCCTATATTGAACTTCCTAAAAGCTATAGGATTTCTTGTGCACATTCCTAATAGTGAAGGTATATCTCCTTCCCCTTAGCAATCCTATGCTATAAATCCATAAGTATTATGTGTAGGGATCCAATTATTACCGAAGTTTCCTTTTCTATGACATGTTGATGGTCATAAGTCCATCAAGTACATGCTTACAAGCATGCTTACACCGTAGTGATGTTTGTAGAGAAGGCATGTTACTATGCCATAAAAGTTATACACAAAGGTAAGTGCATATATAATGCCATGAGATGGGAAAAATTTGGACAATATTTCCCCAAGAAAATGGAGTTCCAAAAAAATTAACCATAAGATCAAACATATGGCATTGCAAGCCAATGGCACGCAAGCCATTTGTTGGAAACAATGTCAAAAGGTCCAAAATCCTCAACTTGTTGCAGCTTATTTGGACTCTCTACAACCAAAAGTGTGGGGTAGATGGTCTAATAGAAATGATTTAAGACTAGATGAATCCACTTGGGGTGCAAAACCCACCGGCAGCACTGTGTAGCAAACACAACCTCTCACTCATTATCTTTTTGAGTATTAAGGTGTGTATGCTAAGGTTCATGTGTTTGGAAGATCCTGTAAACCTATTATTAGTTGTTATTGAGGCCCACACCACTTCCAACATTTGGTATTAGAGCATAGTTGACATACACCCTTAACAAGATGAGTGATTATAGACTTAAGAATGAAGACAATCTTGAGTGAATGTCTAATTATCCAATGTGGAGTTTTATGATGACTCTTAGTATCAAAGGACTTATGGAATATTATCAATGGCACTTATCCAAGGCCAAGGCAAGTTAGAGAAGATTTGCTTCATTTTCTAGAAGACCTTCTATTCCAATTTTTGCTCAACAGGAGGTTAGTGAAGAAGAACAAGGAACTACTTCATCATCAAGAGTCTGTACTACTACCAGATTACTTCCTACCCAAGACCAATCTAGATGGGATTCAAGGGATGCACAAGCACTTTCATACATTGCTATGGGAGCCAAGAGGCATATTATACCTCAAATCACGTCTTGCAAAACCTCTCATCAGGCTTGGTTGGGGTTAGAGAATCTTCATCGAAGCAGAAACCCTGCTAGGAAAGCTCATCAAAGGAGACAAATAGCCAACATGAAAGTTGGCGAATCAGTTCAATCACATATTTTGAAGCTCAGAGTTTGTGATTCAGTTTAGTCACATATTTTGAAGCTTAGAATTGTTCAATTCAAATTCATGTAGATTCCACTTAAGATTCATTAGAAAGTAGTTTTTTCAGATATTTCAAGGGAACTTCCAATTATGCTATGGTATTTACAAAGTCTTCACATTTCTTACTTAAAGGTTTTTTAGATTTTGATTGGGTAGGTGATAAAGAATCAAGAAAAAGCACAAGTGGTGATTATTTCTATCTAAGAGATTGTCTTAATCTCATGGTTTTCCAAGAAACAACCTACAATTGCTACATCTTCAAGTGAAGCATAGTATAGGGTTGTCTTTAAAGCTACACATGAATCAGTTTGGTTATAGAAGATCACGTGTTATCTTGATATTCAAGTTTATCTTCTAGTTTAGATATTTTTAGACAGTCAAAGTGCTATTGCTATTACAAAGAACCATGTTCATCATGCTAGGACATATGTTTACCAATGCACCAAAGAGGCACAAAAATTATTGTAGGTTATTGAACCTTGTACCATTATGACATTGAAGGGGGAATTGTTGGAAACAATGTCAAAAAGGTCCAAATCCTCAACTTGTTGCAGCTTATTTAGTAGTCTTTAGTACCATAAGCGTGGGGTAGATGGTCTAGTAGAAATGATTTAAGACTAAATCAATCCACCTGGGTTCAAAACCCATTGGCAATGTTGTGCAATAAATGCAATTATGAAATTTTTTTGTTATTTTTTGTGCTAGATTTAGCGTTCGCTAATTTGGTGATGTTGCTTTTTGGATGTAACATCACATAAATTATTGCTTTTGGAATAGATTTTCACAAGGACATAATTCCTGTATAAGGAGATTGTTAGCAGCCAGTGTGGACGACCACAATTTCTTTGTAATCATACTTTATAATGGGAAAAGGGATGTTTACAAAGATCTCAATAGTTTCTGAAGCCTAGAATTGCTGGTGTACTTTGTAAATTCCGAAGTGTGGAACGGTGTGAAGATTACAGAGAAGAACGGAGTAGTTCATTACGATACGATATGCTATGTTGCAGTGAAGCAAAGTTTGGAAGAAGTTGATACGGAGTGGTGTATTTCGAAAAGTCTGTCAGATGATGCTATGTACGACATTGCACTGTTCATTCAATATGATGTATAAGCAATCCTATTAATCAAATGAGTACTTTCTATTGTCTAATTCCTTTCTCTCTGAAGTCTGTTTGTGTATCCGAAGTCTCTGAGTACTACACCATAATATTGTCTGAAGTTTATGTAGTGCAGTCTGTAATAAGGAACATAAACGCATGTTTATGGGTGTAATATGCATTCATAAATCCCCATTCCCATATACTTTCCTTTGGATATTTGGTGTTTTGAAACTACTGAAGTACAATACCGTCTAAACATTTGGCGACCATGATGGGATGGGGTTGAGAATGAAACACACCATTGGATAGATTGATGCCATTATGGAGTGGAAAGGAATACCTTAAATGAAATCATCATTATGACTATTTGGACAAATCTATTAAGCAGGCATTAGAAACAATACACCTTGAAGATATTTCAATTGCTGAAGCTACTAGTATTCCATAAGAGTTGTTGTACTAGGTGGACAATGGAGTGCTATCTCCGAAACTCTTGTAGGATTGGATTTTCAAGTGGAAGAACGGAAAGTTAGCCAAGGCTTTGTGGTGAGGGGAATCCAACGGATCCGACCAATAGTTCCAACAGCAGGAAGAAGAATACCTTACGGAATCAAGTCAATGCGGCAACAACGAACCTTAACCAGACTTGGCCTTAGACCTAGTCCCTTTCACTCAACTCAGTGTCTTGGAAGAATTTGATGATATGATGGCATGCTGAAATCCATTCCCAGGGTTAAACTACATGCACTTTTATGGAAAAACATATGAAGATCTGGATGTGCATATGCACTCATTCGAGAACCAGTACATCTGCAATCACCAAGGTCTACAAGATGATGACCGTAAATCTCAGGTATTCCAAGCGACTCTAGTGAGAGATGCAGTTAAGTGGCTAATCAAGTACCCCCAAGATCATTTCTCATCTTATGACGAGTTAAAAGAAGCTTTCTTAGAATGTTTCTGGACTACCAAAAGCATTTTAGAATTGTATGCTACTCTACAATACATGATGCAGAAAGGGACGATAGAGCAATATGCATCAAAATTTAGATATACGATGTGGTAATTCCCTACAGATAAATGTCCTTTTGAAGAGATGCTCCAGGAACTCTTTGTTGACGGACTACAACCAGGTATCAAGGAAGAAATATACATGTATACCTTGGAGCAAACACAAACACTAGATCAAATAATTGATCTAGCAACATGAGTCGATCGCAAAAGATAGTTAGCCAATCTAGGCTCTGAAAAGAGCAACCCACCTACGAAGAAAAGTACAAATCCAGCTCAACACTTGTGTTGCGTGCGGTGTAGAAATGTGGGCCACATCACCACCGATTGTGCTCTCAATCAGGTATATTGTGCTATCTGTAATAAGAATAATCACAATATAGAAGAATGCAGATTTAATGCAAAAAATACACTAGTAGCCTCAACATAAGTAGAACCTCCTGTATGGAAAGGTAAATCGATAGGGTATAAATCTTTGGGTCAATCCGAGTAGTGGTTAGAGAGTCAGGACGTAAGAGTATCCGGACAGATGCAGTATGAAAATGCACAACAGTTTTTGGACCAGCGAAACTTCTCCCGCCCAAACTTCCAGGAATATGGAAGAGCATGATGGTTCAGACCATCTAGACTAGGTAATTTTGGAGACCGACCTGTGCAATGTCAATTTTGTCTACAGTACGGACACAGGAGGTTTGAGTGTGAAGAAGGCAAGGAATATGATCGAAGAAAAAACAAAGGAAAACTTAAAGTACCTATGGCTAATGTTGTAACACTAGAATATTGGGATCCATCAGCAGTTGTCGTTACAGGGTCCGACAGGAATATCAAAACTTGCAATAAACAGATCATCGTGTGCCAATAGAGTAGAAGCAGAGATTGAAGAAAGAATTTCAATGGGCTGAAGAGTGCCAACCCTACTACGTGGATCCAAAGCCTATTGCAAAGGTAAATCACAATAATAATCATCAAAGTAAATTAAGTAAGAAAAATTCACATACTATACCAGCCCCGAAGACTAGTGGAGTCAGAAAAGAAAAAGAGAATTTGGAACAATTAGCGGAATCTATAGTTTTAGAAATTCAAAAATCACCTACTAGTGACCAAGAATCTTGCACCGATGTTTGGAACTAGAGGTCCATGGTAGAAGAGAATCAGATTGATATGGCTTTGGTAGCACCAAAGGAAGGTATCTCTAGTCAGCTCATATAGAATTCACACATTAAATTATTGTTAGGAGCTCTGCTGGAACTCATTCCGACTTTTAGGTAGAAATTTTTAAAGCAATTATGTGGCTGAGATCTGTGGATGACTAGGGAAGCCATGATCCGATGAATATTGGTTTGTACAGCTTTCAAACGACAACCCAACCGAGTTAGGGTTGCTTTTAATGAAAATGGTAATAAATTTGCAGGCAAAACATTATGGAGTATCCCAGCAGTTGTACGCTTTCATGAAAGAATCGGCATAAACACAAGTTAATTGGGCAGAAATCATTGTCTGGAAGTTAAAGAAGGAGGTGAGAAGACTCTTCCATAGAATAGAAAGATCAGTTAATGTGGCACTGGACTCAAAGATCAGAGTCATATTTACTTTTTTATTTTCAAAAAATATAGTATTCTTACCTCGAGAATACACAATATGTATAGTGAAGGTTTTCCTTCAAATCTTAAAGAAGAGGGTTGCAAAGAGGAAGCCAGTAGAAGGGATCTTGCAAGACCAAACAACCAATGACAGAGATGAAGAGGAGTAGTCCCAAAGGCAATAGGTGCAAGAGAAGCAGAGGAAAGAAGCTGAGGGGAAGGTTACGGAGGAAGAAGCTGAGAGGAAGAGAAGAGAGGAAGAGGCAGCACAAAAGAGACTAGAAGAAGAACAAGAACAACAGTGTTGTGCTAAAGAAGAAAGGAGATGGAAGTCCAAAGTAGATGAAGAGTGACGCCGAAAGCAGTAGGAGCAAGGGGACCATACAACGGAGACATCCTGTAAAGTTTTGGTATTACATACATTTTCTTCTTGTGCATTAAATGATAGATGGAAGCAAAGTGACAAAAGAGTAAAGTTACCCCTAGTTAAGTGCAATGATTATATTTATCCATGGATGTACCCGAATGAACCGGTTTGTCTGAAATTTTTTGGAGAGTTAGCCAGAGGGATTCAATGGGGTGTAATATAGCTAGAGGAAGCCAGTAGAAGGGATCTTGCAAGACCAAACAACCAATGATAGAGATGAAGAGGAGTAGTCCCAAAGGCAATAGGTGCAAGAGAAGCAGAGGAAAGAAGCTGAGGAGAAGGCTACGGAGGAAGAAGCTGAGAGGAAGAGGAGAGAGGAAGAGGCAGCACAAAAGAGACTAGAAGAAGAATAGGAACAATAGTGCCGTGCTAAAGAAGAAAGGAGATGGAAGTCCAAAGTAGATGAAGAGTGACGTCGAAAGCAGTAGGAGCAAGGGGACCATACAACGGAGACATCCTGTAAAGTTTTGGTATTACATACATTTTCTTCTTGTGGATTAAATGATAGATGGAAGCAAAGTGACAATAGAGTAAAGTTACCTCTAGTTAAGTGTAGTGATTATATTTATCCGTGGATGTACCCGAATGAACCGGTTTGTCTGAAATTTTTTGGAGACTTAGCCAGAGGGATTCAATGGGGTGTAATATAGCTAGAGGAAGCTAGTAAAAGGGAACTTGCAAGACCAAACAACCAATGATAGAGATGAAGAGGAGTAGTCCCAAAGGCAATAGGTGCAAGAGAAGCAGAGAAAAGAAGCTGAGGGGAAGGCTACGGAGGAAGAAGCTGAGAGGAAGAGGAGAGAGGAAGAGGCAGCACAAAAGAGACTAGAAGAAGAATAGGAACAACAGTGCCATGCTAAAGAAGAAAGGAGATGGAAGTCGAAAGTAGATGAAGAGTGACGCCGAAAGTAGTAGGAGCAAGGGGACCATACAACAGAGACATCCTATAAAGTTTTGGTATTACATACATTTTCTTCTTGTGGATTAAATGATAGATGGAAGCAAAGTGACAATAGAGTAAAGTTACCCCTAGTTAAGTGCAGTGATTATATTTATCCGTGGATGTACCCGAATGAACCGGTTTGTTTGAAATTTTTTGGAGACTTAGCCAGAGGGATTCAATGGGGTGTAATAAAGCTAGATGAGATAATGACGCAGTACACTGCTCTCACTCAGGAGAAGGAAGAATGGAAAGTGGAGAAAGTGGGAATGATAGAAGAAATAAGCTGACTAAGGGCTGAAGCAGAACAAGCCAGAGCGGAAAATGCTGGGAGACACAATGTAATTCATGAGGAAACAATGGATGAGTTAAATTAAGTTATAGTGGAAAATAACATGTTGAAGGTGGCGACTGAAGAAAAGGCCAAGATTATTGCTCGTCTCTAGGTGGAAATCGGCCAAACCCAAAAGGCACAACAAAAGCTAAAGAAGGCTAACAAGGAGCTTGCAGCTAAGCTATAGAAAGAAGAACAAGAAGCTCAAAGACTGAAGATGAAGGTAAAGGAGAAAAGCGGTGAACTTAAACGACAAAGTGTCACTATTGCGAAAGTAGAAGAGAAGTTGGCGGTGCGGAACTCGGAATTCAGGGTGCTTGAAGACAAACTCCATACTATCCAAGAGAATTATGACACAGTGTCTACATAGTTGGCTGCTATTCCAAAACTAGAAAAGCAAGTCAATTAGTGGAAGTAGCACTGTGCAGATGCAAATCTGGTACTAGAAAGCAAGGAGATAGAGGTTGCGGAATGAAAGTAAAGTACCTTCATTTTGGAAATAACATATCAGTGTAAACTAGATGAAGCAAAGAAATTAACAGAAGAATATATAGATAAAATATTGATTGTAACTATAGCTTTTGATAATATGTTAGAAAATTTGCAGAACAAGATATCAGAATTAGAAGCAGTAGTGATTAGCTATAGACGTGCTAGTCAAAAGCTACTTAAGGTGAAAATTTTTTTTGAAGCTAAAATCAGATTTGCGAAAGAGAATATAGAAAAGATGTTTAAAGAGCTCAGATATGATATAGAGAGAATCATGTTTTTGAAAATGTAGAATAACGATGATGATCTGTAAATACTTTGTTTTGTAATCAGTGGGTTCGGATCCAATGTGCATGCCAGTGTTAGTAGCCGGTGTGGATGACCACAATTTCTTTGTAATCATACTTTGTAATGGGAGAAGGGATTTTTACGGAGATCTCAATAGTTTTTAAAACCTGGAATTATTGGTGTACTTTGTAAATTCCAAAGTGTGGAATGGTGTGAAGATTACAGAGAAGAAAGGAGTAGTTCATTATGATATGATGCGCTATGTTGCGATGAGGTGAAGTTCAGAAGAAGTTGATGCGGAGCGGTGTATTTCGAAAATTCTATCAGATGATGTTCTGTTCTACCGAGATGTAATCACATTGTTCATTTGGGACCATGGGTTCATTGTTTAGCATCACTCAAGGAGCTTAAGGCTCTACACTTTTTGATCAAGGAGGTCCTCTACTTTGAGGAGGTGTGCTCTCCATCTGCAGTTACTTGGAGGAGTTTGTATCAGCCAACCATCATCACTTGCTGAGTTATTGTGAGTAATAAGTCTATTTCTGTCCTACTTGTTAGTTCACTAGTTTTTGATTTAGGCTTAATTAGAATTATTTTTTGTTGTATAACAACTCAAAATTATTCATATTCTCCATATTCTCACACACACACACTCTTCATACCTCTTAGGCACACAATTTCTTGTATCTAGTTACGATTTTTGCATAGATTCAGATCTTCTCAGTTTGTATCATATTCACACATTGTAATTTGACATTGGAATATAAGTTAGTGTAGGTGAGCATCCTAGCTCACCATATGTAAGGGATTGAACTCACAACCTCTTGGTTAGGAATGTGATGGGCTAACCACTTGCCCCAAAAGCCATGGTTGAGGATTACTTCCTAATCCTCTCTCTTAGGGTGTGGTTCAACCATCTCCTACCAGGATTATGTTACATTCTTCCCCCCTTGAACTCCCTCGGGAATGTACCCTGACCAGCTATGGGACTGGTAGGATGTACCTTGGATGTACCCTGGCAGGATGTACCCTGACCAGCTATGGGACTGGCAGGATGTACTCAATCAAGTTCCATCCAAGGATTCCCAAGGAATTCACACATTGCAAGCTAGCTCATTGGAAAGTTTGTTCCGAGAGCTTTCCAACGGTATATTACACGCCTCAATCCGACCTACAGATTGGGAGATACACCCCAATCATTGTAAGGTCCATCATTGAAATCGACGCGCGCCTTCCACAATTCCTACCCTTTCACATGGAGGATGCCCAAGCGCCTTTTTTAGAGGCCATTGAGTCATTCCACTTTGCCCAAGCCTACTTCCTAGGCTCTGATACCAATGTAAGGGATTGAACTCACAACCTCTTGGTTAGGAATGTGATGGGCTAACCACTTGCCCCAAAAGCCATGGTTGAGGATTACTTCCTAATCCTCTCTCTTAGGGTGTGGTTCAACCATCTCCTACCAGGATTATGTTACACCATACACTTTGAAATATCTTGTCTACTCTCTCTCTATCTCTCACTCATCATCTTTTTTAGTATTAAGGTGTGTATGCTAAGGTTCATGTGTTGGAAGATACTGTAAATCTGTGATTAATGGTTATTGAGGCCCAACCCACTTTCAACACCATTCACTATAGCATAGGGCTTAGCAAGCCCATGGCATACAAGCCATATTCTTATATATGAACTCCATAACCTGCAAAAACATAGAATACTAAGAACAATATATATGTTGCATAACCTTGTAATTAATACTTTTGTATACTACTTCTTTGTTTTAAACTTTCTTAAATTTTTAAAATTGGCGTACCATGGATAACATTGCAAAAATGCATGGAACTAGATATGAATGTTGTTCCTTTTCTTTCTTAAATGAAGATGTACAACTCTTTCATGAATGCCTAAATAAAAAGAATTTAAGCATTCCTACAATTCATCTTCATGAACATGCATATGCCTTAAACTATGCATTATGCAATGGAATCAAATAAGAGAAAACAAGAAATGAAAAGTAAAGAGGTCTTTGCTATGATCCAATGATCCAACGGCTCTTTGATGTTGCAAGAGATGAGATGCACTTGCATCTGCTTCACCTATCCTCTTTCTCTCTTACAAAACAAATATAATGTTTGCCCTCAACATTGGGGCATAATGAATGTTACAAGAGCATGAATCATGTGCTTATATAATATCACTAAGGCACCTACATGTGTCAAATATACATATATCAAATTGTCTAATCCCATCATGCGCTAAATATACAAAATTACAGGACTAAGTAGGAATTTCCTACCTTTATAAGCTTACGAGATGGATGTTGAGAAAAAAATCATTGCACAAACACGTGTAGAAAAATTGATTGAACCACTGTTACTCCTTACTTAGAAATTACATCTAAATTTGGTCCTTATAAATCTCATTGATTTCTATAATCATTGGAAAGCTTATGAGAAGAGATTTCCAAGAAGCTATAAATAATCAAAATTGGACACTCGAGCGAGGAGCAGCGTGCATCCAAAGTTGACTAGCTGCTAGGTTGTCACTGCCTAGAAACATGTTTGAAGTGGCTACTTTGGATGCTTCCAAAAGTGAACTTGGAAATAGATTCTTAGCTTTTAATAAATACACCTATAGATAATACTCCAAGCAACCCATATACATAAAAATCATCAAATTTGGACATCATATGCTACCTTTTCAAAGGGGTTAAAAATGCCCTCTTGTGTGTTTTTGCATTCTTCTTTGGATGACAAAAATTTGTATATTGAAAGCTCTTGCTCCATCCTCGTAAATTACTCGCTCTTTGGGTTCCATATTTGATCTTTGAAGACCTTTACCTCTTCATCTCCTCCCCTTTGAAGTCTTTGAGTGCTATGCTCCTCATGAAGGCATCTCTTCTACTTGTTTTCTTTCTTTCCTCTCTCTCTCTCTCTCTCTATGAATTGTGATACTTCTGCTTGTGCAAAGTCCACTTGTAGCATCGTGTCACTTTCTATTAGCTTTCTTAGCTCTTGTTCTTTGATTAGTGTGATATCATCTGCAATAAAGCCATACTTGGATGGCATTACAAATCCCATTTTCGATCTCCTAGTATCCTCTTGCTCAAATATAACAAGAGTTGTCATCTCCAATTTTTCTACTTTAGATTGAATCCTTAACATAAGCACTGGCATCATCTCCATCTCTTTCCTTTTTAGGTTCTTGCCAAAAGGGTACACAACTAATGTATTGAATCCTTTTGAGGCTCCATAAAAATCAAATCCTTTGTATCTCAACATCAATGTTTCAACAGCCACATAGAACTCCACTTTATGTACTTCATAACTTTTTCTCTTCTCAAAACATGGTAAGAAATAGGTTCCAAGTCTATGCATGGATTTACATACTTGACAGTCTTAGAAGCAAAGCTCTCAGCATTCTTCTATGCTTGCAAAGAGACTTAGCTAGGGAGAGCAAGAAGCAGATACACCCACGAGTTGCTAGTGAAGAGTGCAACTATCAGTGGAAAAACATCATTGTTACCATCATTGTTGCTATTAGTGATCCATTTTGTCCATGCTGCCACATCATTGAAGATGATTGTAGCTTAAGTGAAACCTCAAGGCTAGGGCCATCGCATTCTTGTTTGCATGTTTTAGGGCATTGAGAAGTAGAACTAGCACAGGTGGCCAAGTGGCAATAGAACTCGTCGACCTCCTTGGATAATGTTAAGATCACTGAAAAAAGTGTGCGAGTGATATGACTTCTTGATTAGAGTAGCAATTACCCATGCACGAGGTTTGTATTTCAACCTTCGGTGACCATCCTCGATAATGTTAAAAAATATTATCCTTTTGTTGTTATTGACTCCAAAGATGGGGGACGAAGCATGCTCACATGGGGAAAGCCAATAGATTAACATCATGACAAAAATATCTCCTCCATGGAGAAAATGATTTCCTTCTAAATCCATAAGAATACCAAGAAAATAGTGTTAAGTGAATCTCCATGGATGCTCAACATTAGGGAGATGATGATGAACTCTCCATGGAAGCTCAACCATGCTCTCATACCAATGAAGGATTATGATGACCTACATAGATAGATGGGTCTCTTTTCCTCCCAATCATTTGCATTATATATAGCTATCTCCAAGGGACTACCCACTATAACAAGTGGATACTAACCATCCAAGTGTCTTCCATGTAACTACATGTGTGCCAAGTGTCCTAGTTAACTCGAGTTAACTCAAGCGGATGCTTCTAGAAGGCTCTAGAGCTCTTAGGGAAAAACACTCTCTCATAGAACTTCAACCCAATACCTCCTCCTTCTTAGTCTACACAAGTGAACTATCTTGCAAGAATTCATCAGTACAAATCAACTGCTCCTTCAAATCTTTGATCTTTGTCAAAAAGTTATCCATAGAATCTCCTTCATTCATATGCTCACTTCCCAACTGTTTTCGGAGGTAAGGAATGCATGCCTCATTTCTTGATTGGTATAAAGAGGTAAGTGTATCCCAAGTATCCTTTGTTGTTTTGCAAGAGCGAATGTGAGGGACACTGACACATTTGATAGACAAAGCTATCAATGCATGTGCATGACCAATCTCAAGGAAGTTTCTTTGTAGTAGATACATCAAGAACCATAACACAAATAAGAATTTAAAGATCATCATCTTCAATAGCATCTGCATCACCTTCAATAAATGTATTTATAGGTGTAGTAGAACATTTCAACACCTTGCATAATATTCCATAGTCCTTTTGCTACTAATATATGGTGCATCATATATGCCCAATTGGTAATTAGTACTATCTAACCTATTATCCATAGCCAATGTATGGAATACAACATTGCTTTCAGCCATGGCCACTGACTAAATACCTTGATGCAGAAAAATGACTGTATCTCAAAAAGTTGAATAGAACCATCCTATCAAGCTCTGCTAAACATATAGCACCTTTGAAGCGATTTTATTGGCAACCTAAAATCTGTACATATGTTTGGCACAAAAGGATGAAATTGCCTACAGAGACATTGCAATAGTGCATTCAAAGGCCGAAACAAGCTTAGAATAAAATTTTGATGCCTTGAGTATTCTTGGAGTTCAAGGTCTGTGCAAGCACAGGAACATCACAAGGAAGAAGAAGAAGAAGTATGGAGCACAACAGAACACTCAATGCATTAGGGTTATATACATATATACAAGTCGGGAAAAAACCTTGAAAAGAGGGAAAAAGGGCCCCTATGGCCCTAAGTGTGTTCACACATCACTATGAAATATATCAAAAAATCCCCTCCTAAGAGTGATGCGGTGAACCAGCAGTTGACACTCATGTATAAGGGTGTGCCAAGCTCAGTGGATGGAGATCAATCTAGAAAAGGAAGTAAGCCCAAAGCTTTGTGAAAAGCTTCAAACTTCTCCCTAGGTAGAGCCTTTGAGAAAAGGTCTGCAATGTTATCCTATGTGGGCACATATGCCAAACCAATCTCTCTAGTAGAGAACCTGTCCCTGACATAATGATAATGCACCTCAAACTAATTTGTGCAAGCATAAAACACGGGGTTCTTTGCAATTGCCAATGTGCTCTGACTATAAGTGAAGATCATGGTGGTAGAAGCCTGAACTAGGCATCTAAGCCACACACACTCAATAGTCACTTTGAAAGCTTCCCTATACTCAGCCTCACAACCAGAAGTGGCCACATTAGGCTGCTTCTTGCTCAACCAAGATATGCATGAGCTACCAAGCATGAAGCAAAAACCACTAGTGGACACACAAGTGTCATAACAACTAGCCGAGTGTGAGTAAGAAGAAGCATGTAAATCTGGCGGTAATGATTCCCCTTGGCATAAAACAACCCAAGTAGCTGAACACCAGTAAAGTAGCCAAAAATGCACTTAACTGCCTGTAAATGCTTGACACCTAGGCCATGCATAAATCTACTCATATGAGAGACAACAAACTGAATATCAGGCTAAGTTATGCATAAATATATCAAGTAGCCAACAACTTGTTGATGGAGAACATCATCAAATGCATCTCCAACATCATGAAGACTTAACCATAAAAGTGGTTCCATAGGAGTGACAATAGGTTTGGAATCATCAAAGCCAAAACACTGCAATAATGTGTCAATATATTTTGTTTGACATAAAGCTACTCCCCCATCAACTTGCATAAAATGAATGCCCAAATAATGATGCAAATTCCCCAAAACTGACATCTCAAAAGAGGCATGCAAATCAGCCTTAAATTCAGCAATATGTTTTAGGACCAGTGAGCAACATATCATCAACGTACACAACAATGATCAGAAGTACATCTTTTGCACACTTAACATATTAGGTGCTCTCAGTTGGACTATTCTCAAAGCCATGTGCAATCAAGTAGGCATGTATCTTTTCATACCAAGCATGTGGTGCTTGCTTCAAACAATATAATACCTTTTTCAACCTGCACATTTTGTTTCATGTCCTCTCTACACAAAACCACGAGGCTCAAATACATACACTTCTTCATGTAAGTCACCATTACGCAATAAAGCTTTAATGTCCAACTAGTGTACATTCCAACCATGATGAGCTGCAAAGTGCAGAGATGCTAGAACCATGGTCATTCGACAAGTGGCTGTAGAGGTCTCATCGAAATCAATGCCTCTCTCTTGAGCATAACCTTTCGCAGCAAGCCTAGCTTTATACCTATCAAGTATTCCATTAGGCTTACGTTTTAGCTTGTATACCCATTTAGTGCTAATGGCCTTTTTTGGGAGGAAAATCACATAATACCAATGGTGACTTACATGTTACATTCAAAGCATGAGTACTTATGGATTATGTTTGAATGCAACTTCTCTTATTACTAGAAGGATTACACATGTACAAAATGAAAGATTATATATTGATAGAAGACCTTACACACATGGAAATATAGTAGGTTTAATAAATAGTATTCAAGGATATAATGATTCAATGAGTAATTGCACATTGAAGAGTGTGAAAATAGTCATGAATCAACATACATGACTAGAGATGTAGCAAGATACATAGTTGTCAATGCTATCACTTCATTACATGCTGGTGATGAATTATTAGTGAACCATGGATGGCATAGACCTCCAAGAGAACTTTTAGAGAGAAACAAAAACTTTCTATCCACCTATCTTGTGTTGCAATGAAAGATCTAATTAATTGAAACTCTTTTCAAATTAACTTACATATTTAAATTTATGTTTTAAGTTTATTTTTCTTTCATATATGGAATACTAATTATTTTTATTCATGTATATAGATTTCAATGTATGATATTGATGATCTTCCACCACACCATTTAGAGTTGCCAGTAAGACCTCATTTGCTAGAAGCATCCATGAGGAGGCTATGCAAAGTGAAGATTTTTGTGATGATGATGATGATGATGGCATGACAACTTTTATTTAGGATTGGTATCAAAATGACAGAAAGAGCATTGATATTTCTAAAAATGAGAAATATCTTCTAGAAGAATTTCTAAAGCTTATATATGAAGGAAGTCACTTGATATGACTAACTGGAAGCTTATGTATTCTAAATCTTCAAAATCATTTTGGATGGAGTAACATATCTATTTCCAAACTATTAAGGTATATTTCTATTTTTCTATCTATTTATATATATACACACATACACATACACATATAAATATATACATACACACACATATCATACACATATACATGCATATACACATACAAACACATACACATACATACACATACACATACACATACACACTGTATATATACATACACAGACACAGACACATACACATACACATATAGACATACACACATATACACACATATACACACATACATTTGATGTTTCTTTAGATGGAGTTAATTCATTTTTTATGAAATCTATTAAATGGTCAACATGGCCAATGGTAGTCATCAATTACAATCTCCCGCCATACTTTGGCATAAAAAAAACAGTTAATGCTATCATTTTTAATCCTAGGAAAAAACCAAGTTAAAGACATGAATGTATATCTTGCTACTCTCATTGACAATCTCCAAGAGTTATGGAGAGGTATTAATGTCATTGATCTATCAAAAAGCATTAATCAAAGAGACATTATGGTTTGTGGAATTGTGGCTTGGACTATACACGATTTTCCTAGATGTGGTGTTTGTTCAGATAATGATGTAATTTTTTTATTTAATATATGTACAATTGTATGTGCGTTAATCTAATTATATTTTGATGGTTTTCATGCATGCAAGAATATCTATTAAGGGATATAAGGCTTGTCCTTACTCTACTGATCGGTTGAGATCAAGTTATATTTATTTTCGACATCCACGGTTCTTGCATGAAGATCATTCGTTACAACACAAAAAAGAAGTGATACATTTTAATGGAAAGATTGAAACACATCTGCATCCAAAACCAATGACACCTATGTATTGGTATTGGAAATGGACAAAAGGGCCTCTTATAGATCGACAATCCGAAATCTTTAGTGATGATGAAGATGATGAGAATGTGAAGATTAGACATAAAGGAAAATTGTCACTAGCAAAGAATCTGTCCATATGGTATTTTTTTGAATATTCGAGAGAGTTAAAAGTCTACCATCTTCTTGATTCTATGCATGTATTAAAAAATGTTGGTTATTCATTATGGCAACATCTTCATGGATTAAAATACACAACAACATCAAGAAATGATTTAAAGGATCAAAACTCAAAACCAAAGTTATGGCTAATTTTTTATAAAAGCTGACAAGAAACAACTTATGAACCCACTCATTGGATATTTAAAACAAAGGAGATGCAAGCTATCAACAATAGAATTCAGTCGATTCAAACACGACATCATTATACCTTTTATTGATGGATATGAAATTAAAGGGGTACGGGATGTGATCTATCCTCTTGGATTGCTTATAAGGCAATTATCATAATTTATGTTTAATATATAAGACTATTTGATAACTTTTCTTTACAAATTAATTTTTGTATAATTTATTTTATGATTGATAATAGGTGGATTACATCAAAAGAGATTGACAAAGACTTGATCCCACAAAAGAAACATGAATGCAAGGAGCTACTGTGTTTGATGGAGAAAAAGCTTCCAACACCATTTTTTGATATTCAGGCTTATTTATTGATCCATCTTATGAATGAAATAGAGATTGCAGGAGTTGTAAACACTATATGGATGTTTTGTGTTGAGTGATTTATGGGAATATTAAAAGGTTATGCATGAAAAAGAAAAAACCAGAAGGATCTATGGCAAAGGGATGGAAGCTTCACGAGTGCATGTACTATGTTAGTGAATACCTTGAAAGACTTCATGAAGAAGATCCATGTGCATGGACAAATGAGTCTTCTTCAAAATTGATAGATGAGGTGTTATTAGGTAAGGGATTTCCATTTCAATTTATATTGCAAGAAAAAAGTGATAAGTCTACTTTTACTGCATATAGTAGCAAATGCATGCACGCATTCATTAGTGAGTATGATCAAGAACTTCAAAACGTACGAAGTAAAGGATAGAGAAACAAAATATATAGACATAATCTCCATAGTAATGAGAATACACATATATCATATTTCAGGATTGGCTATATACTCGTATGCAACGAGTCAATGCAAATAATGAATGAGTAGAGGGAGTTAATGATAAGTTGTGAAAGAAAGGTAATTTGATTATGCTAATATTCTATTTTTACACATATATGTATACTAATTTATTTATTATTGTAGGCCTGAATGTTATGTGGGCTTATGGACAACATATTAGAATGAAATTTATCGATTCTTTGCATAAAATAGAGGATTCTAGAATCAGTGCTTTGTTCAAACAATTATCACGTGCTAGTTTAAAAGATACAAACCTTATAGATAACAAAATTGGCTAAGTAGGAACTGTTGTTGGTATCTTACAAAATATCATTTTGCATCTTCAAACAGGTAACAAAAAAATATTTTCTTTGATATAGTTCATTATGTTTTAAGCACATAATAACGATTTTTTGCTTTTTTATAATTTGCTAAGTTATTTTGAAGGTTGTTTGGTTTTGAGTTGAGTATAAAGGTGATACTTCCAGATTCAGAAGGAAATGATTTAGGTTTTGGGCAATTGTCTCTTTGAAAATAATGTGATTAACAAGAGAATTATATATTCTTCCTAATCATATTGAACAAGCACTTTTTTGTTAAAAATTGTGATGCTCATCCTTGGTGGCAAGTATTCACGTTCAACCTAGAGGTTGATCATTGTTTGAAAACTTTATTGTTAGAGAGATTGAAGAAATTCCACATGTTGATGATTCATCAGCAAATACTGCTTTACCAACATATCATAGAGAAATTAAAATCATTCTACATGACAACGATAATAATCTACTTGATGAGAACGATAATACTCTATGTGTTGATTCTACAGATGATGAATAGGAACTACCAAAAATCAATACTAGTCCATCAACAGATGATATCATTTATGAGAACATAGATTTAATAATAGAAGAAGTAACAAAAATCAATAAAGATAATGAACATGAGACTATATTGATGTCTTACCAAAACGATGGTAATAATGAAAAAACATGACTAGATTAGATAGTAGATCTCCTCTATTCATTTGTAATACCAAATGATTCCCACCATAGAGATGAAATATATTCTTATAATTAGAACATTATGCTCAAGGAAAGAGCTTAAGTTTCTCCCAAAGAGCTCAATATCTTTCAAAATTGAGTTAGTGATCATTAACTTGAATCATTTGAATGGCTATCATACAGTAGATTCCAGTTTATTCAAATGGAATACGAGGTGAATCCCATAATAGAGATGAAAACATGTTCTTTTAAGTTAGAGCATGAAGCTTGGGGGTGTGCCTACAATTTTATATATAGCTTTATTTTCGAGGACAAAAATCTCTCCCATGTATGTATGCATGTGCATGATATGTGCCTATGTATATGCTTGTGTGGTATATGAGTGTGTATATGCATGTGTATGTATGCACACACACACACGCATATATATATATATATATGTATGTGTGTGTGTGTGTATTCATGTGTGTTATATATGTATATGGATTCGAGTGTGATATATGCATATATACATACACACACATGACACACACACACACATATCTATGCATGTGTATTCACATGTATATGTATTGTTAATGGCTATCAAGAATAAATCAATTACAGGGTTCTTGGGATGGTCAGGGGTCTGTATTACAAAGGCCCTATGATTATTTTCCCAAAGAAAACATTCATTGCATAGAGTTTACTCATCACTTTACTCTGACTCTCAACCAATGAACTTGCAATTAATAATTTCACCACCAGACCTTCTAACAGCATACGGAGTATGTCACCGTGAGAAAGTTATAATATTCATTAACGTAGAATAACACTGATTCTTCATCGGCAAATTACACGCAACCAGAGTTAGATTCATATCTTCATCAACAAAGTATCATACAGACAAGATCACCGAAATAACTAAATACATAGAGCAGTAAGAACTCAAGACACCAGTTTAAGTAAAACTTGCGCTGAAGCGACCCACAGGTGCACTGCACAGACCCACAGTTTGGCATCTTGCTCCCCATGTATCTGCTTCCACACTTTTTCTCTATTAAAAAAGATACAAGTGTTATGCTACATCCTTTCGATGTGCGTCCTTTCCAATTACATTTTTTCGATAATTACAATTACATTCCGGTAGCCTAACACTGGTACACACGGTGGACTCGAACCCAGAATTGGTTAATTACAAAAAATAGCAAGGAACCATCAACAACTCCTTGAATATACATAGCATGAGCTAATTTGAAAGTGTGCCAAATTTTCTGCTTCAGAGACTCTAACATTTCCTGGAGAACGTGCGGTTCTACCAGATGAGCATCTGTGCGCACTGAACTAGAAGCAATAACTTGAGATATTAGAAGATCACTTTGACTCTGTAAGAAAGCTTCTAGGAGATAAAAATCATTGATGATGGCTGTGTCACGGTGTAACTTGGCATTAGCAATCTCTACATCAATATGTGATAGTCATTCCTGCTGAATACCAAGTTGCTTTTCTCGATGGTCCAATTCCTGCTGCCAAAATTGCATTGTCTTAAAGAATTCTTGGTGCTCCTCCTGAATAGCTTCAATCTCTTTCTTTAACTTAATAGTACGACCGATTTCTTCATCGAGCACTTGTCCTTTTTGAAACAATTCTTCTCTAACCTGCATAAGTTCTGTTTCACCTTGAGGCGTTTTGTCAGAGAGTACCTTATAAGCTTGTTGAATTTTTGCCAATTTGGTGTGAGTATTGGCCAACTCACAACAAAAAGCAGTCATAGCATCATTTTTATCAATCAACACCTGCTTGAGAAGAGCAATCTCCGCATCTTTAGCTTCAATAACATCATCCCTAACTTTAAACTATTCTTGTAATAAGCATTCATTTGCTCGAGCCCCCAAAATCGCTTCCTGTAATGGAACCATATCTGCCTCTAACACATCAACCTTCGATTGAAATTCATTTCATAGTGACTGATGAGCATCATTCAACTAAGTGGGGAGTTGTTTGGACAAATGAATAAGAAAATTGCCTGTCTGGGCTAATTGTAGAATCGAATCTCATGCTAAAAAATTTGACAAGGGAAGAGAAGGTTTCACCGATACCGTAGGAGAAGAGGAAGGGGGTGAATAATTGGGTGGAGGGAATAGGGCGAGAGTGGGATACTACAATCGAGTGAGTAGGGAAAGAAGGGCATACCGGGGGACTAGGGGGTAAGGGTGCTCAAGAAGGTGAAGGAGGAGGGGTTACCGGATTGGTTGTAGTATTACCGTTAGGCATGGACTTCGGTGGAGAGGGAGGCACAGTGGAATCAACCTTGTCCGTCTATGCTTCATGGTGTACGAGGGATTCAACGATTGCTTCCTACGCAATTTGATGGGTGGCTCAACAACCATATTCTTTGGTGTAGTGTCAGTGACAACCTCCTATTGCTTGTCTGCCATCACGGTGTGTTGAATATCTCCCATAATAGTGTCTTCAACAGTTTTTTCCTTAGGCGAGGGTGGGGCGGAAGACGCATGCAGGGATGAAGTTGTGTCATTAAGGATTACCTTACTGGTGGATGCATGAACTGTACTCTGAGAAGGGTTGACCTTCCTACATTTCTCCCGAAAAAATTAGAAAAGATCTTCATTAGCATCATCACATCCCATCACCTGCTCATACTCTTCACGCAACAGTAGATTACCCATCGGAAGGCTTGAGACAGGGTTCGCGATTGGGAGGAGGAACAAAAGAAGGTGAGGCAAATGGGTGCGAGGGCATTCACCTTTGGATAACTGATGCATAATGGTCTGGCATTCATGATGGATGCACTGAAAAAAGAATGATGCCCAATTGATAGGTTCATGGGCGGCAGCATCGATCAAAGAATAAAAGGGTCGAGAGATACCGTAAGTTCATTTTTGGAGGTTAAGGGCGGTCCCCAAAAACTGCAACGCTGAACACTCTGGATCGGGTCAGCACATGATGCCGAATTCGTTGGAGGACTGTCGGGCAAAAAGTTGTTTCATTGTAGCCAGTGGGAGAGGAGGAACTTCAGTATGACCTTCGTGTGGAAGATGAAACATCTCGGCCACAGTGTTAATGGTAACCACTATGCGCGATTTAAGGCAAATGAGAGGCCAGCACGATTTGATCGAGGCGATATTGGCAATGGCCGCAATCACTATTGAGAAGTAAGAATGACATTCTACTGAATGCCAGGGAAACTCGAAGAATGCCAAAAAACCGCGAGGATGAAAAAACTCCACCAGGTCGGGGGGAAGACCGGCACAGAAGGTGGTGATGTTTGTAAGAGCTTCCGTGGCATAGCAGGTAAACAGAATGCACAGAATATAAATCGCACAATGAGACTGAGCGCAAGCAAAACAATAAAGAAAAGGAGTACGAGGACACCGATTAAGTAGAAAATGCAAGGTGAAATCGTGGGTGTAGGACATAATCATCACAAGTGGAAGGAAACATGCATAGATCATTACTATGAAAGCACATTAAGACATTCCAAATTGTGGAGGATGGTGGCTAAACATGGGTAATCAATAAAAAACGGGAGGATTATGGTGGTGTGGTCAACCGAAAAATGTGTAACTTAGACAGTGGGTCAAAGAAACCGAAACAAAAGTGATCCTAATGAAAGTAAAGTGAATCATACAAAAGTTAAGGAGAAGTGGGGGGCATGCAATACGAACAGAGTTTAGATCCATTAATGGGTTTAGGGAGTAGACCGCCAGTCAATGTAGATAACTGAAAAGTAGGTGGACCAATCTGTTTTGCAATATGGTAGGGACCAAACCAACGAAGCTTGAACTTCCCTACCGACCGATTAGACTTGGCATTGTAAAAAAGAACCAATTGCCCTGTTGTAAAGAGAAGCGACTTGAGGAACCGATCATGGGTTTTAGCTTGCCGCAATTGAACTTCCTGAAGAACCAAAAAACTTTCCAGACGTTGCTAATCCAAAGACAGTAAAACCTCTAGCTAGAAAGGAAAAGAATCTTTGGGTAATAACTTGTGCTCCAATGCCACCCGTAAGCTGGTACAACCAATTCCATAGGTGCAATTGCTTCAATACCATATGCCAGTTTAAAAGGGGTACTTCCAGTAGCAACTTTGTAAGTAGTTCAGTAAGCCCATAAGATGGAAGGAAGAAATTTATCCCATCTTTCTGGGCACTCCAAAACAAGTTTCTTTAGCATATTAAGAAGATTTTTGTTAGTACTTTCGGCCAATCCATTCACCCGAGGATAATAAGGGGAACTGAATTTATGGACAATACTGAAGGTTTGGGTTAAAAATTGCATTAATGTATTAGCAAAATGAATGCCTTGATAAAAAACAATCTCCAAAGGGAGCCCATAATGAGGAAAAACATCGCGAAGTAAACATTTAGCGACCACGAAGCAGTTGCCGACTGCAATGCACAAGCTTCAACCCAATGAGTAGCATAATCAGTAGAGGTAGGGATATAACGATGATTTGTAACAATTGTAGGAGGCATAATAGGACCAATAAAATCCAATCCCCACTTTTGGAAGGGCTCAAGGGGAAGGACAATTTGAAGTGGTAAATGGTGCTGATGTAAAGGTTGACCAGTACGTTGGTAGGCATCACACTGTTGAATATAAGCAACAATATCATGATGCATCATGGGCCACCATAATCCACTATGCAAAATTTTTCGGTACATAAGATCGACCAAAAAATGCCCACTGGAAGGAGTAGAATGAGGCATTGCAATTACCGAAGAAACTTGATGTGGGAGAATACATGGTAAGAGTGTGCCAGATGGATCCATATAATACAATTGACCCACGATGATGCAAAATCAACGACTATACATAGCCAATTTATGGCAAGCTGATGTCGAAGTAGTATTTGGAGGACATCTATTGGTTAGAAAAATCATGAGGGTGTCATAATACAAATGTGAGACAGGTAACACCTAGGAATCATCCAGAACTCAGTCGGTCACATAGATGGCCGGAGTGGTGTCATCAATGCCATCGGGAGGCTCACCAGAATCTAGTTGAGAAAGGAAATCTATGAGAGCATGTCCTAATCCCGAGCGATGCACAACATCATAATCAAATTCTTGAAGGAGCAACACCCATCGAGCTAATCTGCCACCTAAATGTTGTTGTCGTACAAGATAAACCAAGGCCGCATGATCCACATGGAAAGTAAATTTGCGTCCAAGTAGATAATGCCAAAAGTTTTTCACCAGATAGACTAGCCCAAGGCATTCTCGTTCAGTAATAGAATAATTACGTTCAACAACTGCTAGTCATCGACTTGCATAATAAATAGGACGAAACCACTTATCGTGTTGCTGTATTAAGACACTATCGATTGCAATATCAGAAGCATCCACGAAGACATGGAAAGGAAGTTTCCAATTAGGAGCTTGTAAAATAGGAGCATGTGTAAAGAGAGTTTTCAGTCGATCAAAAGCCAATTGACATTCCTATGTCCACACAAACTGTCGAGGGTTACTGGTAATCAAAGGATTAAGCGGTATAGCCACATGAGTGAGCCATCGGAGATGGCAACCATGCCATTAGATTTGACCAAGGAATCGCATAACTTCCTTTGGTGTCACAGGAGGGGGTGCATTCAACACCGCACAAACTTTATCAGGGTCCACTCGAATTCCCTGTTGTGAAATAACATGACTGAGTAGCTTGCCACAAGAAATGGAAAAGATGGATTTGTTGGGATTTAAACAAAGATGGAACTCCTGACACTTAGAAAAGCAGCATTTGAGGTGGTAAAGTGAGCTGATGTATCACTAGATAATGAAAAATCATCCAGATACACCCTCATAAACTTAGTTAAGTAGGGAGAAAAGATTTCTTGCATACATTGCTGAAACATGCTTGGAGCATTGCGTAAACCGAACCACATCACCGTACAAGCATATACTCCCCAATTTGTAATAAATGCAGTCTTTGGAATATCCATTTTAGCCATTCATACCTGATTATAGCCACTATAACCATCCAAAAAAGAGTACATTTCGCACCCTGCAACATCATCTAGCATAGTATCCAAGAAAGGAAGTGGAAATGGATCGGGTATCGTCGCCGCATTCAGCTTGCAGTAGTCAACACAGATTTGTAATTGTTTGTTTTTCTTGGGGATGATGACAATAGGAGAGATCCATTCGGTGTGCTCAATGGGAACAATGAAACCCACTTTCAACATCCGATCCAGTTCAGCTTTCACTTGCGCAGCATAATTGGGATTCATTCGGTAACTCTATTGCTTAATTGGCCGAGCATCCGATTTCAACATCACACGGTGTTGGTAGATGCGAGGATCCAATCCCTTGATATCGCCATAGTCCCAAGAAAATACATCAGCAAATTCCTTCACCAACTGTAGTAAATCGTCTTGAAAATGTTCCGGTAATCCGACCTTAATCTTGACCAGGTGCGGGCTAACCTCATCACCCAGATTACAAAATATTAGTTGATCTTCCGGTACAAAATTATCGGGGCATGGAGATATCCTTCGGTGGGGGGAGTAAGTGTTGAAGATCAGTGGCATCCAAAACATGATTTGTAACTAGTTCTACTTCTTTGGTGAGAGGGACTACCGTACAAGCGGCCGAAGACCAATTATCCATTACGACTTGTAAATCAACTGTACCCAATGCTAACAAATCCTGGTTAGCATTTAGGAAAGCTTCTTCTTCGTCATCCGAAAGATCATCCAACATATGCACAGGTTCTACCACATAAGGTCATGCATGAAAGTCACAAGGCCTCATATCATCCAAGGGTACAACATATTTCCGGTGACTCCTTTTGAAAATAAGTTCATGTGTAGATCAATCCTGTAGCACTTTTGCCTGCTTCAACCAGGGCCTTCCGAATAGTAAGTTGTAATCCAGGCTAGATTCGGGTAATTCCAAGACAACAAAAGTCATTTCAAACACTGCGCCCTGTAGGGTAATGGGTATATCATGCACCAAACCCACTGGATGTACTTGAGATTGATAAGCCATTCTTACAAAGAACTAGACGAGTTTAATCTGAGTCCTTCCTAACTTCTTACAGAGTGCAGTTTTAGCAATATTAACCCCTGAGCCTCCATCAATTAATACTTGTGAAATTTTGTAGTTTTTGTACCATACCATAATTAAAGGAACAACATGATCCATTGTAGAATCAGTTTTAGGACTGATGATTGCTGTAGAAGGTGTGCACGAAGATCCTGGACTAATTTGTTGCTGAAATTATTGTCGAATACCAGGGATAGTAATATACGCTTTTAAATATTCCACATAGAATCAAAATTTTGCATACCAAATATCACGTCCGATGTGTCCTCCAGTCGTATTCGGACCAGGTCCATCTCTTTCGGTGAGGTATTTTGTACCGACTGCTGGACCACTAGTACCAAATCAAGAAAGACACTTGGTTCTTGACTTGCCCCCATGCTTGTTTTAGTAAACTTCCGGTGTTGTTCTCGAATTCCCTGTTCAAAAATCTCAACAGTTGGGTGCAACTTCTTACCGGATTGTGTTTGGATTGCTGCCACTTGTGTATCTACCGCTAAAATGTATACCATATTTGCCATTGGGTGCTGTCGTTCTTTTCTTCATTTATCATATTTGGATGTTTCTTTACAATATCTACGAATATGTCCAATTTCTCCACAAAAATGGCATCTTGGTGGTGGGAGAGATGCACTCTCACCGATTGATCCCGAATCCCAATGAGATTGTCCAAAATTGTTTGGTCGTGGTCCTCGATAACTTTTATAAGTTTGATAAGATGTATTTCTCAAATGCAGTGGTACATAGTGGGCGGATGGTTGTCCTTGCTCCTGTATTATGGCATTTACGATTGGTTTGGTTTGTACTTTTGCATTATATGGAAAAGTTTTTGTAAAACAACTTGCCGTATTACAAATAGCATAGTACATTTGATTTAGTGCATAAGCTGAAGTAGTATGCCCCCGGTTCTTACATTTGGTGAAATATACTTGTTTCAATGGATCATTGTTCGTACTCTTGGAGGCTTTTAACCAATCCAGATCTTCGATAAAACCACCAACCTTATGTTCCAACTGTAATGCCATAGCAATGACTGCATCCAAGGTCATACTACCCACACATCGAATAATCATAACTTGTTTGAGTTGGGGGTTTAGTCCATTAATAAACCATTGAGTGATCACATCATTCGGTAGATTAGCATGCGCTAGAGGCAGCTGCCATAGATGAGTGTGGAATAAAGTTGCATACTCTTGCACACTCTGATGTGGTATCTGTATATTGTTTTATAAGTAATCAAAGATTTATACCGCAATTTTCTTTAATAAAAAACGTTGTAAAAAAGCATTCTTAACATTGTCGTATTGACCGAAATGATTAATATCATATTCGGTTAACCAACGTGCAACTTCATTAACAATAGTGGATTGAAATACTATAGCCTTATATGCCAGATCTGCTGGATAGTTTAGTACAACATAATTAATTTCGAAAGTATGGACATGAGCATCAGGATCATCACCTAAAAATCCACCAAATTTAGTATATATGACTCCGATAGGTATCGGTCGTGGGTGTATGACCTACTGTTGTTGCTGATGCTGCTATTGTTGCTATTGTTGTTGTTGTTGCTACTGATGCTATTGCTGCTGATGCTTTTGCTGCTACTGTTGTTGTTGTTGCTGATGCTCTTGCTGCATACGACTCATGTCGTCTAGATCAAGAGGAAGTATCAATTTAGAATTACTTGAACAGGTTTATTTTGATTGCTGTTATGTCATTTAGTCGCCTTTCAAAATCTCCGATCGTATGGTATCACTGATTCGATCACACATGTCTGAATTCAACTGCCATTCATGGTATTTTATGACTGAGATGGACTTTTCACCAAAACTTTCACCCACAAATGTACTAGTACCACTAGAATCAGAACTAAAAGTTGGGTTGCCATTGGAATTCACTAGGCTATCACCGGAATCAGCGCCTACTCCACTCACCACACTTTCAATAGATTGAACGGGTTATAATTCTGGTATACTCTATAATCCTTGAACAAGAAAATGCTATGGTGCCACTCCACTAGTCCGTATCATGCTTTCCTTCAGATGATTGTCCTTCACCAGCGCCACCGGAGGGTGTTCCCAACGTGCTATTAACTTTCCACGAATGCTCATCACTTCGGTACTTTGGATGAGATTCACCAAAACGTGTTACATGCATATATCATAGAATTCGTTCTTTCATCCAACCTTAATCTACCCTCAGACTAGCTATTCCACGCACCATGGCCAGTGCAAGTGTTAACGGCTATTAGGAATAAATCAATCATAGGGTTCTTGGGATGGTCAAGGGTCTATATTACAGAGGCCATATAATTATTTTCCCAAAGAAAACATTCATTACGCAGAGTTTACTCATCACTTTACTTTGACTCTCAACCAACAAACTTGCAATTAATAATCTCACCACCAGACCTTCTAACAGCATACAGAGTACATAACTGTGAGAAAGTTATAATATTCATTAATGCAGAATAACACTGATTCTTCATCGACGAATTACATGCAACCATAGTTAAATTCATATCTTC